>MU863624.1:2812148-2847081 GCA_033575675.1 Parathielavia hyrcaniae
TTGTTGTTGTTGTTGTTGTTGTTGTTGTTGTTGTTGTTGTTGTTGTTGTTGTTGTTGTTGTTGTTGTTGTTGTTGTTGTTGTTGTTGCCACCATTGCTGTCTTCATTGCCGCCGTTGCTGTTGCTACCGCTCCCTGCTGCGGCGTCCCCGAAAGTGAAAGATTGGTTAGCATCACCGTCGTTGCAGTTGGCGATGTCAAGGGCATTTCCATTGACCACAAGACAGGACCTTTCTTGGTTTTGGGGTTGGAGAGAAAGTGGACCAACACCGCCGTCAAAGGCGAAGAGCTGCGAGTTAGTCACTTCTCCGCCTTGAGAAACCGTCAGCTAGAAGAACCCTGCAAACTGAGTTCGAAAACCCTCACCTCCGTCCGCTCGGCCACCGCAGGAAAAGAGCAAGACCTGGTTCCCTGCCTGGCGACGCGGATCAACGCTGAAACAGGCCTGGGTCAAGGTGCTGACAATGAGCATCACATTTTCGCCTTTAATGTGTTGGCCTGCCGTGATGATGTCCCAGCCTTGTCCATCGGTCGAGCCGCAGTCGGCGACCTGAACTGGGATCAAGTTGGCGCGGAAGTCACCCGAGAGCTCGTCGACAAACAGGCATTTGCCGTCTGACGTCTGTGCCCCATGTCAGCCAAGTCGGCTTCGCCCTGACACATGATGATGGCTGTTGATTTCTCTCACCTTGATCTGGACGTTAGAGAATGCCCGAGTGGCCGAGTCGTCTCGCTGGTGGGCTTCTGCAGCGGCTTCTTCGTTCAATAAATCAACGGCTCGAGAACGCAGCGGAGTGGCCCCGGCCAAGGCGGCCACGGCCAGCAGTGAAGAGAGTGCAGAGACCATGGCGTATGATGAGAGAAGGTGTGGTCAAGAGGCGCTCCAGAGGCCAAGAAGAGAATGGATGCCCGCACAGCAGGCCGGTCAAGAAACGAAGGGAAAGTAGAAAGGTAGGGAACGACAACTTTTCACAGATAGTACACCAGCAGAGCAAGCTGAGGAAATACTGATAGGGAAGAGGCAAGACGAGGAGAGAAGCGGACCTACTTATCCCCTCGATAGCTTCATCCTGCAAGCAAATTAGGCGCTGGCTCAGGAGTCAGCCGGCTCACTAAAAGGCCCACTGGATGATGGCATCTCTCGCCACAGGGTCAGCGCAAGTCCGTAGTCTTCTCGGCGGGGTTTCATGGCGTCCTTGACGCGCAGGCCCAAAGTCGTGCGGCCAGGGTACGGGGTACAATACTATGGTTAGCTCGAGCAGGCTGGCCCGCGCGGTGACTATCAGAGGTCACTACACCTCGGCATGGTCGGCGCGAGGGTGGCGGCAGTGAGGAGCGACTGTTCAGCTGTGGTGAAGGAGAGCAACCACCCTGCTGGAGCAGCAAGGGAGTGTAGCACCCAGGTGGCACATGGCGGAATCCTATTCAACGCCAAACATGTTCATCCAACTTTATTGGGCTTTAGCAACGGTTGCAGAGAGGAGGCCGGGATGGTGAAACGGTACCTGTCGGAGGGACCGCCAAGCCCGCGGGAACTGGTCGTACCACACAACGTTTTGGGACGCGCGAACAGACGACAGGCGCAGCGATCGTCTCAAGTTTCGCATCTCGGAACAAGGGGCCTGCGTTTCCCTGCACCGTGGAAACCCTTGTCGTGTTTCTGCTGATGCGTATAACTCAGTAAGGTAAATAGGTATACCGAATTATCCGACTCGGCGGATGGGAACCGCAGTCACCGCACTGGCCGTGGCGCTGCACCGTCCAATGTTTTTCACGGATGGGCTCAGCTCCTGTGTCCATCTTAAAAAACTATCGTCAGTTTTCAAAACCCGTGGACCTTCAGAAGCAACCCGCTGATGTTGGGCTTGACCACCTCCGGGGTGCTGTTCAAATTCGGTGTGATGACATTCGAATTGTTGGTCATGTTCCTGCATGAAGGAAGGAAAGAGAAAGATGTTTCCAAAGTAGGAACAAACAATTTCACTGAAAATTTTGTCACCTTCCCAGCAACCCGGTACTGTGACCCCTTGTTGCAGGCTTGCGACTGATCATGCTGATCTCGAGGCTTCAAGACGCTGATGAGATGGGCCAGCTTACGGGTCAGCAAGGCAAGGTAGGTAAGGTAGTACCTACCACAGTAAGGAATACCTTTACCTGGAGCAGCCTCGGCCACGAGTTGGGATTGTTAGGCCAAACTGCGAGTCTGACCTACCCATCCAAGCCTGCTCGTTTCATTCTCAAACCAGGTCATCATTTGGCTTCAAAATGCTAAAGAGCGGCCCGGCAACCTCATGGCCATTGACGATGTAATGGCGGATACATAAGGGTTAGGGTTGTTTGCCCTCTTCTTCCCAGGCTCCCAGGCTCGATCCAGGGCTTGGAGCCCTAAGCAGGCGGTTCGTGCCAAGATCCAGCCTGCCCCCACTCGAAATTTTGCGGACGTCCTCCAATTCGGCTCGGCTTATCCAGGCGACTGCACATCACGAACGATCAATCCCATCATCTCCGCCCAGATTCCATACAACAACCGCCAAAATGCCTGGAGGTGTCACCGTTCGCGATGTCGATGTAAGTCACTGCAGTCCTCTGCCATAGCATGGCCTCTGCGACCCAGACCCAACCTGTCTTTCGCTGTTCGGGACGCCACGACGCTTCCCGCGAGGCTCGCGCTAGCCGACGGTGATGGGCCGCTGGTCATCACAGCAGCAACCTGGAAGATCAAGGGAGCAGGCGTGAGGGGGTCGAAAGACCTCTGAAGACGGAATTTTGCTAATTATGTTGCTGCCATCTTGAAGGCTCACAAGTTTGTCGGTAAGTATACTAAACCACGGGCCCTCGACCTCTCTTGTGCAAAGCTAACGTGCCTCGTAGCGGCCTACGCGGCTTTCTTGAAGCGCCAGGGCAAGCTCCCTGTGCCCGGTTAGTCCTCTCCACCACCGCCCGTCCGACATACCTCGATCAAGCATACCCCATCTGACACGAACCTCTTTGCAGGTTGGGTTGATACCGTCAAGACGGGCGCCGCCAAGGAGATGCCTCCTCAGGACATCGACTGGTACTACGTCCGCGCCGCCTCTGTCGCCCGCCACGTCTACTTGAGGAAGACGGTTGGTGTTGGCCGTCTGCGCAAGGTCCACGGCAGCGCCAAGAACCGCGGCACTCGTCCCTCCAAGCACGTTGACGCCAGCGGCAGCGTCGACCGCAAGATTATGCAGTCCCTCGAGAAGATCCAGGTCCTGGAGCAGGACGAGGAGAAGGGTGGCCGCCGCATTACCCAGCAGGGTCAGCGTGATCTGGACCGTGAGTTTCTTTGCTTTCTGATCGGCCTGGTGGGAATGGGCTCTGACATGGGTACATAGGGATTGCCCAAACTGTCGCCGAGGCTGATGAGGAGGACGAGGACGAGGATGAGGAGTGAACAAGTCACTCTGGCTGAGTGTTCCGCGTCCCGGGGTACTTGAATGAAGTCGGGTGCGCGCCAGGCGGGCATCGCAGTTGATACCACTGCGTGGGTTGGGTCTGGTCATGATTCCCGGTAGCATCTGGTTTAGGCGTCATAAAAAGGTATTGCTGGCTTGCTTTGTCACATGAGCCTGGCCTGGTTACCTGACAGCCAACTGCCAACTGCCTCAATTGTGTGTTTGTTCCCTGTCGCGAACTGGCGGGATTTTGCAGCCGCTGATTTCACGCCTTTGTCCAAGGAGCACAGCACGTCAACTGCCTTCTCGACTGGAAATTAAAAACTCGACGACCATTGCAGCTCCCGGGCTCGTTTCTTTCACATTACAGAAACATTCTCTCCTGGCACTCTCTCGTCTTCTCACGCCTTCTGCTGCCGCTGCGCTCAGTTTCGCGCTCTTCTCTTACTCACCCTCCCTCTACCACGCTCGCTCGCGTTCTCTCCGCTATCTTCTTCCCTCTTCTACGCTCTCTCTCCCGGTTCCCCTCACACCCGTCCTCGCTCGGTTGCCTGCACCGCTGCCCTCTCAGGAAACCCTTTTCTATGCCGGTCTCCCTAATATCACTGAATCCGAGACGTCTCTTTCCTCACATGCAAACCACCATCTCATCGCGGACCGAGGGTGAGCTACCTTCGACAAACAAGCTTTCCGGGTACTCGATTTCCTCAACCGTTGTGCCCGCATAACCAAATCAAGGAATTATACATTACACAGGCCTTCCAATCCGTTCAACTTGGCGCGAGCATCCTAGGTACAGTTCCTGCTTCGCTCTTTGTTCTTTCGATCTTTTAATCTTGTGCTCTTGGGCTCGTCTTCTGACCCGCGCTTAGCTCTTGCTGGTTCTTACAGTCGTTACGACAACTCTGGCCAAACCGAGACTCAGGATAGCCATCAAAGTGTGGCCGAAATGAATCCGGCACGAGAGAGCGCGCTCAAGGCTCTCCGGTTGAGCACCCTCCACATTGCGGTGTCCTTGGGCCGGAAGCGCCGCGTCGTTGAGATATTGACCGATGATGTCAAGAAAGAGCTCATGGACGCTCGCGACGCCGACGGCAGCACTCCCCTGATGGCCGCGGTTCTCACGGGCCGGCTGTCCATTGCGCGGCTCTTTCTACGCAACGGAGCCTCCGACCGAGCCCGAGACCTCCGGGGATGCACAGCTCTGGCTTATTCTCAAGCACGTCTTTCCGATAAGAAGCTGCGTAGATACCAGAGCGCCGGTTTGCCTCGCGTGTCCCAGAGGCAACAGCGCAAGCGGAAGAAGATCGCCAAGATCTTGAGATACCCGCCTTTCTGGAGTCATGGTTTGTTCCCCAGTTCCGCGTTGCTGTCTCTTCGTGTTGAGCAAGTACCTATCCAGTTGCTGACATCCACTTGCTGTGAAGTCATCGAGCCGGAGAACATGAGTTCTCCCAAACCAATTTCCTGAAGAATAGTAGAAAGGTGTTGAGACCATACCTGCGCTTCAAGCCTGGTAAAGATAACCTGGAGAGAGCCACCTTCGGGTTCATCACCTCCGCGACGAAGACAGAGGTGAAAGTTGGCGCAACCAGCGGATGGCAGCCCAACCCGAAGAGGAGTGCAAACGTCCTCGGCAACTTGAAGTACTTTCATGTTGTCCGCGAGGTTTCCCGGCTGCTGGCCTCCACGTTGAAACAGTCGCCGCGCGATAACAGCGGAAAGCCCCTTCCCGAACACAGTGGACGTTGGGCAGCCTGTCACGTGGTTCGTAGGACCTCAAGACGGCCCTCGGTATTATCCCCCCCAACAGGCTGACATTGGAACAGGAAGAGAAATTTGCTGCCTTTTGGGTCATCGCGGCACTGAAGGCAGTTCTCAATTCGACGGACGTTAGACGGATGTGCGAGCTGCGTGACGCAGCCATCCCGGAACACTGGGAAAGGGCGTGGATCGTGCTCGATTACGAGCCATGTGGCAATGTGAGTCTCGCTCATGGTATCCAACAACGCTCGCTAACTGTTCTGGCCTCCTAGTGCTGGAGCTTTCTAGAGCGGATCAAGGAGGCAACTGGCATCACAATCCTGGTGGCGGTTTGTCCTTATTTTGTCAAGGGACACCGCCAGGGGCCTGCTGGTTGCAAGCAGTGCCCGTGTGAACGGTGCTCTCGGGAGTTTGGAACGCAACGGTCCAAGGATCACAACATCGAGCTCAATGACGAGGCCACGGGCTCAGTTACGGAACCGGATGCCTGGGGTGCGGACAACGACGAACCTGTTGTGCAAGACGACGACGAGGGCGATGCCCAGTTGCGACTGACCGGAGAGAAGAACAACGCAGGGCCCGGTATCCTGCCAGCCACGGCTTCCAGCCCTCCACCAATAAGCTCAGAGTCCTGTTGATGATTTCACGCCGTACTGACATGTTGGTAGGATTGGAGAAGGTACAAGTCGCCGTCCACTGGCCGCCTTTATGGCAAGCCGCTCAGGCGAGCGTACGCGTCGGTAAATCCGCAGACCCCGAGCTCAAGTTTGGAGTTCTTACAGTCTTCATACGACAGCGCACAATCGCAGGCGCAGCCGACTCTGTCGTCGGATCAAATCCCGGATACGGAGTAGGCCAACGGAAGGCGGAGCTCGTCGGCTGTTGAACCCCAAGCGAGCCTCACCTCAAGCTGGGCTTCATCTTACAGCGCCGCCTTGGAGATCTGGGAGCCGGTCTCGGCCATTGCAGCCCGTTCGGGGTTCTTTGCATCACCCACACCTGCACCCGCCTTGCCTTCGTCGGTGGACGTACACCTTCCTTCTATTCCCAAGGATATCCGCGCTCAGTACGACCAGTTGTCTGTCTCCGATATTGCGGGGCCTCGTTCAGTAGTTCATCGACGCAGCTTGGCGCCCACCTCATCCTCGGCCAGGGTATCAAAGAGGAGGGCCAAGAAACCTGGCAGGAGGATCCAGCAGGCCATTCAAGATCTGAACTTGAGGCGTTTTGCGTACAGCGACCGTGGCTCGCATGCCACACTGCCACATAAGACGACGGACAGGGGCCTTGAGAAAGACAAAGTCAGCCTCAACAACAAGGTGGCCAAGGCGTCTGGCACGAGCACAACTCGCGCCCGGCTGAAGAGAGTTGAGAGGCTTGCAGCCAGGAGCGTCTTTGCTCGGGAGTTCAGCCACCTCCGAGGCTAGCGGCTCGCAAATGCATGAGGTGCCGCTGTCGCCTCTGCTTCTCGGCTGCTCGCAGCAAGATGAGACGAAGGCGACCGATCACCCTGTTCACCATGGAACCTCTGTCCTTAAAGAAGCATCACATACTCCCGATGCTTCTTCCTGGCTCAGACAAGAACACAGCCTGCTGACCCACCGAGGGTCAAATGGCACAATGCGCAAAGTCGGAAGGATTTGTTTCTGTTGTCTCGAAGTTGGGAGAGAGCTGATGTTCGAACGCGAAGGGACTTTTACTCTGTTCTACAGGGAATCAGTCCCACAGCTGCACAGCTAACACGGAGGATCCTAGGCTGGCTGATGGACTCAGGGAGGCTGCCGATGTACAATCTGGCCAGGAGGCTGGAGCTGGAGCTGGAGGTAGCGGTCTGATGCCCCCTCCTTCGAAGGCCAGAAGGCCTTCTCTTTTTGTATTTGCAGGCTCAGTCACTGATCGTTTCCTTGATTTTCGATATGGGTTTTTCATCCGGCCTGCAAGGGTGCGGTTTTCCTGTATAGTAAATAGTTGAAGGTCCGGCACGCCCCCAGGGCATAGCGATGTAGGAATAATGATAATTGTTTCTGCTGTTTTCGTCACCGCTCCCCCTCTGGACCGCCCCCGATATGGCGTATTCACCTTGGGATGACATTCATCTCGTCGCACTGAGCTGTTGATTCTTCGATTTCCGTCATAGAGGGTATTCACAGGGAGCCACTGGGTGCATAAGAGCCTCTCTTTTCGGTTGGCACCGCGGGGAGGATCACTGGCGGTTGCTGGGCAGCCAACTTAGGCAGGTGGTTGGGTTCTCCGGTCGAGTCTGCCCTTTTTGTGTCCGCGCCCATGGCTTGGTGATTTGTAGTGTAACTAAAGGCAGGATAGATCTGCCAGGGAAGCCATGCCAGTACTGGCTCAACCGGGTATCACTCTGTGGGTTCTTGCTATTGTAGGCCAGCCCTTCCAGCAAAAATGAATGCGGATATGGATTTGATCTTGAACTCAAGCAACAAATGC
The DNA here is from genome assembly GCA_033575675.1 of Parathielavia hyrcaniae. Taxonomy (NCBI): domain Eukaryota; kingdom Fungi; phylum Ascomycota; class Sordariomycetes; order Sordariales; family Chaetomiaceae; genus Parathielavia; species Parathielavia hyrcaniae. The sequence goes on from MU863624.1 coordinate 2,819,784, forward strand.
TTGGCATGACTGCCAAATGCTGGAAATGGAACGCCTGCTATGGGTATCAGGAAGCCATCACAGAAAGCCTTGCCTCTACTATCCCAACCTATTCGTTCTGTGTGGCTACCATTTCCTCCGCCTGGTGACCAACCTCCCTCCGGTCATTCCCGCCCTCCACCAGCCGTTGAAGACGGCAAGCACCGCTATTCACCGCGACAAACATGACTTTAATGAGGGACTGACCTCGGGGGCCACAACCCCAGGATAAGTTACAGTATATGTGGTATGTACTCGAAAGCCCAACCATACAAACACCCCCTCTCCCAGTAGATCGTCCTCTTAGGCCCATTTCGCCAGCAGCGCCATCAACCCGACCCCCAGCGCAACGCAGCCATATGCAAACAGCTGCGTACCCAAGCTCGCCTTCCGCATCTCGGGATTGAACATGAACTCGTGCGCCACCAACTCGACGAGCGCCGTATAAATGAGGATGCCACCGCTGATGGCATCAAACACGCCGTTCACAACCTTGCTCGTGGCTGCCTCCAGTGCCAGGGAGTGGCTCGCGACAAGCCCCATCCCGATGGCAAGCGGTGTGCTGACGGCGTACAGCAAGCCCAGCAGATATGGCGTCCACCTTCGCGAGCCAGGGGGCCAAGTGGCTGTGCCCAGACGGGCGCCAAGCCCGAGGCCTTCAAAGGTCTGGTGGAAGACCAAAACGACGAAGAGAATGACGAAGTTTTCGGTGACGGCGAGCGTGAGGCCGATGAAAACGGAGTGAAAGATGACGCCGAATTCGAGGACGAAGATGGCCGTCAACTGGGCCGCGTAGTTGGCGTGCTCGTCGCCCTCGATGTGCTCCCGCTGGTGACCCAGGTGGTCCCCGCCGCCCGCCGGGTAAGTGAAGTCGCCTCCCGAGACGGGGTCAGACCCGGACGCCTCCGCATTTCTCTGAGCGGCCGCTGAGGTCTCGAAGGATTTGTCCGAGGCAGCACCGGCCTCTACGTCTTGGGGGGCGCGCTTGGCTTGGCGATCTCGTCCATGAACGTGGCTGTGGGCGGAGCCGAAGCCGAAGTCGAACTGCGAGACCATGATTTCCAGAAGGAACATGACCATGACCGTCATCAGGCCAATAGCCATGGCCCAATCATAATCGGGCAAGACGTTGGCGAGACATTCGTCGCGAAGGTTTTCCGACGCGGGCGAGAGAAGATGCATCCAGGCCGTTGCCAGAATCACGCCGGTGCCAAAGTACTTGGCGATGAAGAAGCAGAGCTTTGGCACGGGAAATCTGGAGGTTCTTGCGAGAAAGACGGGCACAAGAGCACCGATGGCAGAACCGGCAAAGATGACGAAGATGGAGGCGATGCGAAGGCCCCAGTAGTCGGTATTCGCGGGCGAGATCTCGCACGCCGGGACTGCCGACGCCTCATCTCCCTCGTCTCGGCCAGCCAGAATGTGGCGATAAAGTTGTTGATGCATCTTGGAAATGCGTTCCTTTGCGGGTGGTATGGCGGTTGGGCGTCCCTCGACAGGATGAAGGGGTGAATGTAGTAATATCAAGATGGAACGCAACCGCGGGAAAGGAAGAGCCAAGAAGACTTGGCGATCTCCCAAGAACTTGGCGCAGACGGGTAGGGCTGCTAGTTATAGGCAGCCAAGAATTCGAGATGCGAGAATCAGCACGAGGGCAGATGTGGATGTCGAGAAATTGGAGCGTGGATGTGATTACGCGGTGGGAACGGGCCTTCGAGAACCTTGATGGCCTGAGGGGTTTTCGTCAGCATGCCGCAACGAAGCAGTCATAGCATGCATATGCTGCTGCAAGCAGGAAGAGAGTACCCCGAACGAACCCAAATGCTCTCCTTGTCTATGGAAGCAGCGCTGTCTGTCTTGTATGAGGCGCTAGACGGTGTCGAAATGCAGAAGAACCTCAAGCTCGGTTGGCACTTTTGGAACACATTTTGCCCTTGGCCCATCAGAACCACGATCCGGATGGGAATAACGAGGATGAAGCTCGGGCGAAGCAGTACAGGCGAGAACCTTTCCCGAGTGGGGGCGGACAGTTTGCCGGCTTGCGTCAGTGTCGTCGTTCGAATTGGCCAATGTGGTAAGGCGCTCCATCACGCCCCCACGGCATCTGGCCATCAAGGTTCTCAGCTAGAGCCCAAGTGGCAGCACCCCTGTTGTGGTACGAAGAGCCAATTTCTTCGTCAGGATTTGCAAGGGCAGTCCAAAAACACCATCACTTCGCCCCCGGCGGGAACAGCAGTGTAGATCCCACCAAATGCCGCATATATCATGAGGAGTACTGAACCTCAAGACCAAGGCTTCTGAAGGGTTCGCCTAGCTTTCGCAGGTCGACGCCGGTCCCAAGACTGAAGATGAGCGACTTGACCCGGCCTTCCCACAGCAGGCCGACGCGGAGATTTTGATCCAGACGCGCCTTTAGGACGCCCCTATATTCTTCCGTGTCCTCGGCAGCGGCAAGCGTCGCCTCCGTCTTGGGAGCTTCCGGCTCTGGCTCGGGGTCGTCCAGTCGCCATTCCATTTTGGCCTGGAAACTCCTCTCCTTCTTTATGGGCGGCTCAGGATCGGGCTCGGGTTGGTTGCTAGGAAGGGCACCGAGCAAAAAACCAGCCGGTCTCCTGTTGCTCCACAGCTCCATTCCTACGGCCCACTCGCTCTCGTAGCTGTAGACGTTGAACTCCATCCTCGTGGCCAGCGAGCAGTAATCCTTCGCAAGCACGGCGTACGTGGCATTGATGTTGCCCATGAGCGGATTGATGGTCAGGGTTGCCGTCAGCGGCGTTCCACTGTGTGCCGGCAGCGTCGCGAAGCGGGCCCCCAGAGACATGCCCCCCGACTTGTTGAGCGTTCCATAGTAGACCTCGCCGCCGGCGCTGAAGCGCCCGTAGATGCGCTCCCTCTCAACACCTGATGGCCCGGTGTTGCCGTTACTCTGGACAGGACTGGTTGGGCTGGCCGGCGGGGTCGCGGAGGGTGAACAGTCTCCGCCAAAATTGTACAAGCCTCGAATGCCGAGGAGACCTCCGTCGGTCGACGCTAGACCCTCAACCCCGTATTTCCCCTTGTCATACTGCACGAGCCCCAGCAAGGTGCCGCCATTTCGCAGGGAGCGTTCGCTGACGGCCGAGAGCTGGACCTGCAGGGCCGGGGTGAAGCGGCGAACGACCAAGCTTTCGAGGAGCGACTGTGGCAAGTACAGGCGACCGTACAGTAGCGAGCTCCCATTCCTGCCAAAGCTCCAGATGCCTGCGGCACTGCTCTGAGATGCTACTTCAATCGAAACGCCCTCAGTTTCCGGGTGTCGCTGGCTGCCTTTGGGTGAAGCAAGGTCGTGCAGTTGACGGTACGATCGCAGCAGGGCCGGCAGTGATATCCGGTCCGATTGGGCAGCAATATGGGTCAGGGGGACTGTGCTGTGGAGGTATGAGATGGAACCATCGACGATGCCGACACTGCCAAGCTGGTAGCTGGTCGCAAAATTGGGGGTTGCGAGCGACGAGAGGGTCAGACGAAGGCCTCGAGGGATGGGGAAGTCGATGAGCTCTGTTCTCGCGCAGAAGAGTGTTGGTCAGCAGTTGGCTATGAAAAAGCGTCGGAGAACCAAGGCTCGTCTGAAAACCGACCTCTCGCAGTGGCATTCAGCTCCTTGTACGTGTTGTCGTCGTTCCAGCCGGTTGCGCCGTAGAAGGCATTCGTGATGTAGTGCATGAACTCGCGCATCTTGTCCGTGACCTGCGTGCCGGCAGGGTTCGCACCTGATATCACCTCTGGCAAAACATTGGGGAAACCTGGTGGTTCAGGTTGAAACTCTTTCGCGTGGTTATGATGCCTGGTTGCCGTCCGAGTTGAGGTCAACAAAGTCCGGCAGTTGTCATCGCAATTGGACAATTATAAGATGCATTTTGAGACCCACTCTCTCGCGCATTGCGCTTGGCATGCAGTGGCTCCAGCTTTGAGGGGGAGGAGTCCCCGCCACGCCACTGCAGTTCATCTCATCGACACCAGCACGACGGGAGAGCAAGGACATCAACAAAAGGCCGCGCAGCACGATTGGGCAATGTATGTTGATTGCAGAACCCTTTTCATCGTTTCCTTAATGTCACTGGTCTTAGTTGCGCCAACCCTGCCGTGCAACAGTGGTTCTGCCTAACCCTGCATTCGCCATGCCATCGACAGTTCGACACCATCTGCGTCGAGCTACTTGGTAGCCTCCTTGGACTCGCCAAAGCAGTCGCGACCGCTCGCAAAGACCTTGTCAAAGTCGTACTCGAACCAGCGGATGTTGGGATCGAGCCCGGCGAACTTCCACACACCGTCGATCTTGGTGTAATAGTGCGTGTTGTGGCTGTGGGCGTGGCCCTTGACGGCCACCTCCTTCAGGCTCGCGTCCGTGTAGACCTGGTGCGGCACGCGCAGCTGGTGGTATCCGATGATCTCCGTGTCCGACACCTTCTCCCACTTGCTCGCCCCGCCGATGAAGTGCTGCGTCCGCAGCAGCGGGTTGCCGAGCACCGCCTCGTCCGAGACCATGGCGACGAACTCCTCCGCCGGTAGCGCCTCCCACAATTTGTTGAGGAACGAGCGGTAGTCAACCTATTGTCCCGGGGGTCAGTCGGTATGCAAATGGAGCGTTTCCAGCTTGGAAGACACATACTCGGAGAGTGGGAGCGATGCACGCTCTTAGGCGGTCCCAGTCCTTGGAGTCGTAGCTGTCGGCCCATTCGAACGCCGCCTCGGTGCACCCGAGGTACTCTGCCATGTGCGTTAATCAATGTCTCTGCTGGTGGACTTGTGCTCGAGTTTGGGACTTGCCCTCAAAGGTGATTTGCTGTGTATTTCCGCCGGCCATGTTGCTCGATGTGCTGACGATCTTTTAGGCAGTGGCTGGTTTTCGTTGCTCGAGGTTGACACGGATGTCTGAGACAACTGCAGAGAACAAGCGGGAGGTCGACTGTTATCTAGTGACTGATCCTCGGGAATGATTCCTTCCCATGCAAAATCGTCTTGGAGTCCGTTGCTTCCTGCGGTTTTCCTGTCCTCGGAGGTTGGTGGGGATGTGCGGGAAACAGCAAAGCGCTGCCCAGGCCGTCGCGACCTACATAATGCCGGCTTCCATCTCAACTATCCGGGCACCTGCAGTAAGCGCTGTTGACCCGTTGCAAATTTAAGCTGTCGTGGCCGGTGAGCAGGCATGCGACGCCTTGCAGGCGCCTCTAGCCATCACACATTACGCTACCGGGCACTTGCGCTTCGGACCCCCGCAAACCAAGCCATAACTCCGTCAACAGTTCATCAGCATCGGCGGATCCTGCTGGATAGCCGCCGCCGTCTGTTCTCCAGGCTCACAGTTCGCTGCGTTCGGCACCGTTCGGTGTGGGTCGGTTCCGTCCAGGGACTCGCGCCGGGGCATTCTCCAGATATTCCTTCCGAGTTCGGTCACACAGACGGAGTGCTCTGGGCTTGCAGCGTTCACCGAGAAACGTAAAGTCTCCAGGAGCCAACCGTGACAAAAGTAACAGGGTAATCGCTACCTACCCGAAGCAGTTTCTCGTCCACCTCCTGTCCTCACCGAGACTCGAACTCCTAGTCGCTGTCAAAGTCGCTCGTGTCTTCATCCTCGTCCTTGACGAAGACGTCGTCCCGGACCTCGACATCCTCCCCAGGGCCGTTGATCACGGCCTTCTTGGCGGCGCCACTCGCCCCCGACTTACCTCTGGGCGTCGGTGCCACCTTTTTCTTGTTGGCCTGCCTCTCCTTAGCCGCAGCTCCCGTCGGGGCGGCCAGCTTCAGCGGCCTCCCGCCCCGGAGTCTAGCAACCTCGTTGAGCCTGGCCAAGATCTTGTCCCTCGCCGCCGGCCTGCCCACGCCCTGCTTGAGTAGCTGGTTGTAGTCGGTGTGGAGATGCCGGATGTGTGCCCGCACCGCGAGTTTTACCCTGTCGTGCAGGGCCACCGTTCCCGTTCTGCCCACGCGCCGGCTGTGCTTCTTGAGCGAGTGCTTGGGGATCTGCGAGACCTCTGTCTTGGGAATGTTGGGGAAGTGTTTGAGGATGGCCTCCTCGAAGTTCTCCGAGATGGTCGCCTCCCGCTTCTGGACAGCCTCGGCCCGCTGGGCGGCCGTCGCGGCGTGCTCGCGCATGACGGCGTGGTAGATGTGTGCGGGACAGTGCAGGCCCAGTGGCTTGTTGTCCCGCTTGTCGACGACCACGAACAGCGTCTTGTCTGCTTCGTAGGTCCTTTTGCGGCAGTGCTTGGTGATGTAGACGTTGCCTTTGGGAACGAACCGGTAGCGTTTCGGCATCGGGTCTCTTGCCCGGGCCTCGGGCTCGTCTGGTCCTATCGTTCCTCTCATCGCGTGTGCTGTGGTCCTGTCCTGCTGATATGCCCTTGTTGGCCGGGGGTGGCTGGAAACAGCAGTATGATGTGGGCGCGTTCGGGTGTAAATCGTGTGATAAATGGCTAGCCCCCGTATCTCGTGAGCATGGGGACCTTCCAGAAAGTCGACGGTCGCCTCTTAAGAAGAAGCACAGCGGCATTCAAGCAAACGTTTTATCTCGGTCATTCTTTGTCTCGCTTCAATTCTCTCCCCACAAAAAGCCGGCCGACGATGCAGAACACCGACGGCTGGGCTTTGTAGGAGGGCCTAGCGTCAGATGCCGAAGTAGTCAACCGAGCCTTTTGTGATTAGAGCCCTGCGCCAGTGGTCAGTTTGGCTCCTCCGAAACACTTTGAGTTCCCCGCCATGTTCTCCGTTGCCAGCTTCCACGACCATGCTTTGTCGAGAACCAGAGCTCGGCTTTGTTGTCCACTCAGCCCCTGCCAAGACATGGCATAGCGATGGGATAAAAATGTGGCTACCAAGTGAAAAACCATACAATCCAGCCCTGGTTTGTTTGTTTGGCGTAGCACATGGCGGGCCTGGAAAAGAATATGGGAAAGTGAGGTGGTAATCAAGCGGTAAAAAGTACCCTTCACTCGGGCTCTCCCACGGGCTCAACCTTCTTGACCACCCTCGCCGGCGTGCCCATAGCAACACCCCAAGGGGGAATATCCTTGGTCACGACCGCGCCCGCAGCAACCGTGCACCCCTGACCGATCGTCACGCCCGGCAACACGACAACATTCCCGCCAATCCAGCAATCGTGCCCGATCGTAATGGGCCTTGCGTACTCGATATCGTCCCGGCGGCTCTGCACGTTGGTCTCGTGCGTCGCCGACAGCAGCGACACGTTGGGCCCGAACATGACGCGGTCGCCGACGGTGACGAGGGCGCAGTCGAGGATGATCAGGTTGAAGTTGGCGTAGAAGCGCGCGCCCAGCCGGATGTTGCACCCGTAGTCGACGCGGAAGGGCGGCTCGATGAAGGCGTCGTCGCCAACGTGCCCGAGGAAGCTGCGCAGCATCCGCAGGCGCTCCGAGGCTAGCGTGTCGAAGGTCGCTGAGGGGTCCGTGGGGAAGTAGTGGTTGTACTCGTGGATGCGACGGCGGGCAAGGAAGCGCGCTTCTGCGAGAGCTTTGTCTTGGGCGTTGTAGCTATGTTGGTGGTAAGCTCCACCGTGTTTGGCAGGGCAAGGTAGAGAGGGCTTCATGTGGCTGACTGCTCACAGCATGCCCGAGATCATCTTCTCGAATTCATCGCCCTGCGGCATGTGGGCCAAGGCTGCCGCTTTCTGCAGCTCCTGCGGGGATTTCTCTTGCGCGGCCATCATGCGTTTTGTTCTGGTCTTTCCCAAGGGCGTCGGCAGATCAAGTATGACCATGGGGTGATGTGAGCGCCTCCAGTAAATACACCGTAGGAGAGGTGAGAGGGCAACAAGCCTTTCGGTACCCTTTTATGGAGAGATTGAGAGCTCCCTCGCCGAACTGTGGAGCCCCGCGGGTTGAAGAGTCGCATCGGGAGTTCCCGTTTAGGTGACTCCGCCCGGCGGGGTACGGGGGGTGCGGAACGGGACGATGCACGCTCGATGTGCTTAACCCAGGGCGGTCACAGCCACTCTGTGATTAGGTAGGTACCGTATTTAGCAACTGAACAACCCCGACTTCCCCTTCAGGTTCTCGATTCCTTAATTATATGCGCATCCAGAATCTCAGGTGTCAACTCCGCCATTGAGTCGTCGATGCCCGCTCTCATCTTACTATGCACCTTTTCCCGATTTCCATCACCCTCCTCGCTTTGAGCCCATCCTGGAAATTTGGCAAACAACTGACTTGAAGCCGGTGTCCACAGTTTGATACCTAGTAGGTACGACCTAGTTACAATCAACGTCTCTGACCCCATCCCAATCGGGCAGCATCCGGACTCCCCAACTCATGCACCACAGCATGTCCCTGCAGCTCAGCCGGTGGCATCGTCGCCGAGAGCTCGCCAGGGGCCTGCTGTTGCGCTGGGGGATACGCCGAGTCGTACCGACCGAGGTACCCTTCGCCACCAGCGAGCTTGTACTCGGACATGGACTGCCACTCTGCAGCAGCATGCGGCCCCGCCCCAGCCTCCCGTTTCCGCCGCTGCACGCTCCTCCGGCCAAAGAAGATGCCCAGGCCCAGAATCAGGAGGGTTCCGATGGCGGCGCCTACGCCGATCCCGGCTGATGCGGCTGCGCTGAGGCCACTGTTGCTGCTGCTGCTGCTGGTGCTGTCATCGTTGGCGTTGGTGTTGGTGTTGGTGTTGGTGTTGGCAGTGCTGCTGGCCGTGGTACTAGTACTGCCGTCGTCTGTTGCTGGTGTTGGTAAGGGTGTTGACGCGGTTGCCGGCGTTGATGCTGACGTTGATGTGTCAGTGGCGGATGGGGAGGTTGTTGCAGTAGTCTATTTACGTTGTGCTCATCAGTCCCCTGGTTCCATCCGCCCCCTGGCTGTCAGAACAGAGCCGGGAGACTTGAGAACTTAATACCTCAGTACTCGACGCAAAGTCCCTCGCCTGAAACCTTATCTCCACCCCATACGCCCCAATGCCGACCTCGGTCCTCGCCGTGCTGGTGATGACGGTCCGCCCGTCCCGGATGGATGTCACGGTGGCAAAGTCGAAGGTCGAAGTCGGATCGCTCATGTACACGTTGCAAGCCAGGCTGCTCTGCCACGGAAAGGTCGGCTGGTCGCAGTGGTAGGCGTACCCCAGCGCGGTCGGGCAGCATGTCTGTATCGTCTCGGTGACGTCTCCACTGGTCCGCCGCGACGTGCAGGCCGCCGTGTACCCAGACGGGCAGACGCCGGGGCTGTAGTAATGGCCGAGAGAAGGGTCGTAGCTCGAGGGGTAACACGCGCTGGCAGCGGGACTGTTAAGGGGACCTTCGGCCCACCACACGCACGCATCGCCGCAGCCGACGATGTGGATGCCCGTACTGAGCGCGCATGACGCGGGAGGAGTGAAGGTCGTGGTGAGCGCGCCGAGACTGGCCATGCCTGGTGGACTCTTGACGTGTTGAGGGTCAATTGTTGAGGACGAGGGAGGGGTCGAGTTGTACGAGACCGCGAGACCTGTTTGAGGGGGGGATTATCCCGTGGACGGGCACTGATGTATGGATCATGACAGCCACCGGCACGTAGCATTGAAGCGGTGGGAAAATGAAAGGACCATTACTTAACTATTGGTCCGAAAATGCGCCGACGTTGACATTTAAGCGCGGAACATCACGCCAAGGTAGCATTGAGAATGCAGGGGCTCCATGGGGAGAGGCGAGAGCGGTTCGTCGCCCAATGGGAACCCCTGGCGGTTCGTGCTGTTAGTTCCGGGTAGGTATCACAACGCAACAGAAACAGTGATCTTCGCTGGCTTTAATTCGGCAATGGAACGTGAACAAACCGCAGACACGAAATGGAGTCTTGCTCTTCTCTCCCCTCCGTCCCTCCGTGGTTCCTGCACACGCGCAACTTGAAACGATGGGAGACCACACCGGCCTCTTGGGGACACTGCTCGGCCCTATAACAACAGCATGGTCTATGCCACCGAGCTGCACCGTCCATGTCCTGAACTGCGCAACCTGCACCAGAGGCTATCGAGGCCAACGATGCGTCGACAACAGCGGCGGGGGGAAGCCCGAGGACTACTCGGGCTGCTGGCCGCCGGCAACGCCCCGCGCGGGAACACCGCAGCATCCGTTCGCCGGATGGGGCTTCTACTCGCCCGGGCTCGCCTGTCCCACGGGCTACATGGCGGCCTGCACGGCCGAGCATGGCGGTCGGGCCGAGTGGGACATTGAATTCACACTGCTCCCCGGTGAGACTGCGATAGGATGCTGTCCACAGTAGGTACCCCCAGAGACAGGACTGGTGTGATCCTATGGGCTAACATGGCTCATCAGGGGCTTCCATTGCACGAATTTGTTCGGCAACACGTGCCTCTCTACTGCGTCAACCGGTGCCCCCTCCATCTCGGCGGTCACGGGCTTTTGCTCTGGAACCGAGCTGGTCAACGTCGGCCAGCTTACGTTGCCCACCGCCATCATCACCGCGTCATCTGGGACAGGAGCGCCAGCACCCGTGCAAACCGAGACACGCCCAGTAACGCTGTATGCGCCCATGTTTCAACTAAACTATCAATCGTCTGATATGGCGGCTCTCTCGCCGTCAACATCGATGGGCGCCACCGCCACGGGCAGCACATCGGCACCGAATGACAGCTCCAATGCAGCAACCGACTCGTCGTCGTCCTCGCCGGCGGCATCAAATGCACCTGTGGCTGCGTCTGAATCCAACCAGCCCGGACTGTCTACGGCTGCACTAGTTGGCATTGCCGTAGGTGCAGCAGTTGGAACCATCCTGCTCGCCGCCGTCGTGTCATGGGTCTGGATCAAAAGGAGGAGACAGCGAGCTGCCCAGACGGTCGGGCCGGATGGCATTGGTGGTGCCGGCGAGACCAAGTTCGACACAGGCTACTACGGGAATCATGCCGTGCACGGCTGGGCGCCCTCTGAGTTGGCCGCGCACCGCTGGGCCCCTTCCGAGTTGGAGCCGTCCCATGGGAGTTCCGAGTTGCCCGCCGGAACCCCCAGAAACAAGAGCTATTATGAGCCCAGGTCTCCCGCAGAACTCGGCTAGTCCCCCCTGTCTGGACGGCAGCCTCGCCTCGATATTGTACCCAGATGGGCGGGTTGGACGAGGGTCTGGTGGCGGGCTTGATGGAGTCAGAGATACCCGTGAGTTACCATCACATTATTACAGTTACATACCTGAAAATATACGCTTCCCAAGTTCCGCGCAAACAAACAGCCCAGAGCTGGGTTGTATTCGTGGTGCTTTGCCGTTCATTGGTGTCCAGCTATAACGACTCGTTCTGTAATAGCTTGGTCAACCCGGTTCTAAGAGCCCCCAGTACCCCCTCTCGCAGCTTGCCTTCGCCATGGCCGAAGGAATGACAGAGTTCCATGTAAAGGAACTCCTCATCGCTGCAGGGCACCTCGGCAAGCTTGGCTATCTCCTGCACAATCTTCCTCAGTATGTTTCCCCTGCCCACTGGGTTTGTAGCCGCGATGTGAAGGTTCTCGGTGATCAGCGTGGCGCCTGTGTGATACGCCTGGCTGTGACCCCCGATCCTGTCCTCGGCCAAGGCCTCTCTGATGGCGTCGCAATACACCTCACGGCAACGGGCCAGCGTTTGTGGCGAGTCCTCTCGCATTTCGGCGTCGTGAAGCACTCCGTCAGACCCGTACCCGTACATGCCCGGATCCCAGTCTCGGGTCAACCAGCTGGGGTACCTGAGGTTGCCCAGTGACTTGGGCCAGGCGCCGACGCCATCCCAGTCAATGATGCCGACGAGGTCACCCTGTGGCGAGACGATAAAGTTCTGCAGGTCGAGATCCGGATGAGTGACGACGAAGGACTGACGGTCAGCTGTGAAAAAGTCGTCCACACAGACGAGGAAGAAATGAAGGAGTCGCCTCTGGCCAAGCAGGAACTCCGAATCGGGTACCTGCCTGTGGAGCGAACTGGTATAAAACTGCCCGGCTGTCTTGTAAGGGCCGCTCGAGAAGTAGGCAGGCATGTACTCGCCATGCTCCAGACGCCTCTCGCACTCGATCACGTCCAGCTCGCGGCGCCGAGCAACACCACTCAATCGGCCATCGCTCTCAAACACCAATTGTCCGCCCTCGTTGAATGAGAATTTGCTGAGCTGAACCATAGCCGACGCCACGCTCCGAAGAACGCGAGTCCGGCGGCGGTGGCGATCCTCTTCCGACATGTCCTGGGGTTCCGCAAACCAGAAGTCGTCCAACGAGACGCCATCTATGAAAGAGAGCCAAATGTGCGGGCAGCCGAGATCGTTGTCGAGAGTTGTGCTATATCCAAAGACGTCGGGGACAGGGATGGAGGTGTGCTTCCGAATGAGCTGCATCGTCTGGGCTTCCGACTCCAGTGCGTCGGCGCAAAGGTTGTTCCAATGTCCGGGTATTCCATCGATGGGAACCTTGAGAAGCCATCGTGTCCCCCGATCGTTGAAGACAAGTGGGAAAAGGATATGGTACGACCCGTGAATTGGCGCTCCGACAACCGGTGGGCGAGGCCGAGGGTCTTTGGGATGCTTGCTGGACCAGAGCTCGATGGCCCTCTCAGCCGCCTTATCCAATCGAACCACGGCGAGGATCGGGCCGAAGGGAGCCAGCCCATCCTCCTCGGCGTCACCAGGCAGCAGCGCGTGATTCGCAGGCATGCCTGGAACCACTGGGGAATGCAAGGTAGAGTAAGGTAATGGGGACAGCGTTGGGTTGCTGGTCACTTCATGTTGGAGCAGTAGCGTGTAGGACTGAATGCGGAATGAATGAGAAGGAAGAATTCCCAATATAATGCTGCAGTTCCCAAGAGTCTTTTACATACGACCATACCTGGCAGAAAACTCGGGATCCCGTCCGCTCTCCCCTAGATAAGCTGCCAAGGGCCGGATCAGTAGTTGGGTCGGTGACGACCAGCGAATCCCCGGTGTTGTATGTTTTTGCTTTTGTCTCGTGGTGTGTTACACATCCGCCGGGAAGCTTCGATTCACGCCTGCTGGGGTGAACACAGCCAGGGTATTTTACGAATCCTACTACCTGCAATGCCGTCACCAAGAATTGCGTTTGACGCGCCTCTATCCCGCTGGACTCGTGGACTCGGGAATCACAATGAACATCCAATGGAAGTTTTGATCAGCAGGAGCCCCTCCGAAGCAGCCACTGCCTTCAACGCCGAGTTTCCAGCCGTCGCCAACACCGTCAACGCTAGCCGAAACTGAAACCCTTCAAGCTCCAGTCCAGTCCCGTCCAGCCCAACCCAGCCTAGCCCCGCGCCTCCCGAATCACAACCCAAAAAAGAATGGGTCTCAACACCCTCCTGCGCGTCTTCATCCCGAACCGGCGCTGTCAGGCCGACCCGACCTACGCCTACGTGTCGCACGCTTTCGTCATGGTCTTCAGCCAGCGCCGCGGGCATGGTGGGCGATGCCGAGAGCGAGCTGTTCGTCTTGCTCACCGAGGACCGCGAGTTTCCGCTCAAGAGGCCGTTTGAGAGGGAGGTGAGTGCGTCGTCGCTTTGAACTTGGACATTTGTTTGGAGATGGGAACTTGTACCTTTTTTCCCTTTTCTTTATTCTCTTGCTTGGAGATGGGATGCTGACTGACTGTTTTTGAAGTCGGATCTCCGTTGCGAGCTGTGCGCCGGTGAGTTCGAGACGTGGTCTGCGCTGCAGGTCCACCGTGCCGAGGCCCACGGGGTGACTGTGGACAACCCGCTCCCGGATGATCTTTGAGTGAGGGACAAGGCCTGAGTTGCCCCTGGGCCAACATGGCTCGATGGTCATTGCGCGCGCAGGCTCTGGAATTTCGTTTCTCCTGATTTGTGCAGCTCCGTACTTAGCCTCTGCAGTCTGCTGAACTTGCTCTGCCCGCCTTGTGTCGCTGCGAGATGTGCCTTGTCAATTTCAAGCCAACAGAAACAATGCAGCTCAGAGTGGACGGGAGATATCAATACGATACGTCCACATGTGGCATTACCCAGGCAGCCCCGCGTTACCAGACCCGGCTTGTGGCTCAAAAGTGCAACAGACTTGGGTTTTTTTTACACATTTCTCGGGGACTGACGAGTCCTTGACTAAGGTACCTAGATATCATGCAGCGTTTCATCGGTCAGCAGGTCGGCATCGCAGAAGAGCGAAGAATGATCAACGGCGAAGCGACTGGTGATATTGTCAAAGTTCATTGATTAGTTACTGAGTGCGTGTGGTGATGAAAACCATGTGTCTCGCGGGTCTGCGAAATTCTGTCCCTTCACCCTTTTGTGTCATCGAAGACCAAGTCATCGTCGTCCTCAATGACTCCAAACCAGTGTCCCAGATCAACCCCCAACTCCACCAACCATGCACAGATGCCGCCGCCTAAGTCGCCATCAAAGGATATCAATCTATCCGGCAGCGGGTACTCCCAGTCCGAGACAACCAACTCCTTCCAGGCATGCTGTTCTCGGCCGTCAGGTCTTGCTTGCCAGGGCAACGCTACTCTCTGTCCGAGTCCACGTACTCGCTGCCCTCATCGTCCGTTTCTTGAGATGCATCTGGCTGCTCGTCAGATGATCCCAGGCTAGCATCGCTGTCTGAGGCTTCGTCGTCATCATCGCCATCGCTGTTCTCGCCGCTCGACTCGGAATCGCTACCATCGACACCATCGTCGTCGTCTCCCCCGCTCCCTTCCTCGTCGCTGATGTCTTCCAATCTGGTCAACTCGGCAAGTTCCCTGTCAGTACCACCACTCATGCAAAGCATCTCGAACTTGTCGCGAAACCTCGGCTGCGCATGTCGATCGCCAACGGCAGCTGCGATGCTGCTGTGCTTCCTGTCCTGTATCGCCAAGATGGATTCGTCCATGGAATTGGCGACAACGAGCTTCACTGTGTGTACCTGCTTGGTTTGGCCGATGCGGATGATGCGCGCAAAGGCCTGGCGCTGCAGGCCCTCGTGCCACCAATGATCGAAGACGATGGCTCGGTTGGCGGCCGTCAGATTCAGCCCATGGGCGCCGCAGGTGATTGATATCAGCTAATCGTGTGTCAGTAAGGGAGACACTCTTTGGTTATCTATACGCCAATCGCAAGAACCAGACGAACTAACCATAATCTTGATCTCAGTGGCCTCCTGGAAGGCCTTGATGGACATCTCGTGCTGCTCGGGACTCATCTCCCCGCAGAGATAGACGAACCTGAATCCGCTCTGGAAAAGCATCCGGCCAAGAATCGAGAGAACGGGGATCCACTGGGCAAAGACTGGTACAGGCACATTGATTAGCGTGTGGCTGGGGGGTCCCTTGGGGATGCGGTGCCTTACTGATGATCTTGTCTTCGGGGGCTTCTTGCCTGGATGCAGTAACCGACCTACTTAGCCACCCATGTCACTCGCATTTGCGGTGTGTTGCTGGAAGTACTTACCATCTTCTCACCAGGTCGAGGGCTGCACGCGACTTTGCGCTATGCGGGATAGCTTTCCACGGCTCCCGGTCGCATGCCGTGAGGAACTTGCCAGCATGGGTCCGGATCACCAGCGAGTTGATATCCTTCTTTGCCTTCTTCCCTTTCCCCTTTTTGCCCTTCGGGGCTCTGTTCCCTGTGGCTGATCTCTTTCCCTTCTTCCCCTTGGGGGTGGTTCTTGGCCGGGCCAACCGTGGCTGCCACCCGAGCTCGTCGTCGCCCGGGCAACGATCATGTTTCTTGCGGGCAACACTGCTGGTGAGTTTGGAGCTTCCGAATTTCGTGGTCATATCCTGGAAATAACCACCTTCGTGGCGATAGCACTCTTCGCCCCCGGGCTTGACGCTTTCGTGCCCTGGGAGGGCGCCCGGGCAGCTCAGGCAACTGCGGCGCTTCTTGAGGCAGCCGTTGCAGAAGGCATGGCCACACTTGGGATGATTAGCACTACCTCTCGACTGAAACTTCGGGGCGCATGGGGCGCTGGGAGGGACCAAATGAGCGTCTTACCGTCGCAATCACGGGCTCGACGAGAGCCTTGCGACATACTCTGCAAAAGTATTGTTTCGTCGCGGTGTTTATGCCTGAGGGCACCTCTGCATCGGGCTGAGATTCCTGGCTGGAGAAGTAGTTTGGTACCACCATTGCTGGGTGCGAGGTGAAGTATCTCTGCTGATTGAACAGCCTGTTAAGTTCACCCCTGGGATGCGACGGTCGCGTCCCTTTGGCCCCCCCCGACATCTTGGTCGGCACTTTGAGCTGAGCGACTTGGCTCCGGATTCCCTCATGGAGTTCGGCCTCGCGAGGTGAGAAGTTTACCGTGATCAGCTCGTGCTGCTCCGGCGGGACCTGGAGGATTTGCTGGCCCATGAGCTTGTCTGTGCGCCAGCTAGACCATAACACTTGTCAGCTGTGCTCGGAAATTGTTGAGTTTTCTGGGGGGGAAGGGGTGAAGTCGGTCACTGGTCGTCGTCGCACTCACCGCCCAAGTGTTATCTGCTGGTATACTGTCCGGAGGGTCTCCCTCTGTTCTTCCTGTAGGCCATCAGCATCGACGCGACCCTGCGCAAGAAAACAACAAAAGTAAACTTGCGTTGGACATGTCTCCCATGGTACTTCGAAATTCGCTAAAATCGCCCTGTCCGGACCTGAGAAAGTCGAGATAGGGGAAGAATTCTGCGTGGGGTTTGTCAGCACACTTAAGGAATAGGTTATAGCAGAGGAATGGTACAACAGTGACATAATCGGGTGCCTAACGAGGCACCGCAGCACATAACCATGCTTACCGTCGGTATTGTTGGCCATGGGAGTTCCAGTGAGGGCCCGACTGTATTTCCTGACAAGGAGTCTGCATGCCATGGACGCTGGGCAGAGTGTTAGCGCCTGGCCAACAAGTCCCGGCTCGGGACAAGGAGTTGATCATGAATACGTACTCTGACTGCTTCTGTTATTTATGAGGTGGGCCTCGTCGAGCACAACTCGATGCCAGTCGATCTTGAAGAAAATGCCCGGGCAGTGCTCGCGCAACGCTGCTTTCCACTTCAGATCTCCCTTCAGCCTCAGGTCCTCGATTTTCTTCAGCTTGCTCGTCGGCGGCAGCTGCTTCGCAAGCTGCTCATAGTTGGTAAGTCTTTGTGAAATTAGCGCCTTGAATCAGTCGGTACGGAAGAGATCGGGACGACAGCTGACACCCTCGCGTTTTCGGTAGACTCACATGATGCTCGCTTCCTTGAATTGGTCGTCCTTCGGGGCTCGTCCAGCGGTGTACTCAAGCACGTTCCGCATCTTCTTCGAGCAATGCTTTTTGATCTCGTCGTACCATTGGTTGATGAGCCTCTTGGGGGCAACGATGAGTGTCTGGGTCGGTCCTGACTTCTTTCGAGGCGGGTTCTGGGACATGCAGGCTAACACCTCGACCGTCTTTCCCAGGCCCATCTCGTCGGCGAGAATACCGCCCTTGGGACCAGTCGGGTGCAGCTCACGACCAAGCATCCAGCTCACGCCGACGAGCTGGTGAGGGTAGAGGGCTGTATGGAAACCGTCTAGCTTCCACTTACCGTCCACGAGCCCGCATTTGCCGTTTCCGAAGGACAGATATGCACTGTACTCCCGATCGAGGTCCTCACAAACCTGGGAGTCGACGATATTGACGTCCGGTCCCAAGAGCTGCCTCCGCTCCTCTTCGTTGAACCCAGTGACGCTCCTGCTCTGCGCAAGAGTGTCAGTCGATTTGCTCTCGGCGAGTAGCTTGTGCCCATCAATAGCGTCCTCTGGGAGCGAGCTGAGGGAAAGAAGCGCCGTCTCCGGAGATCCATCTCCAACCGTGTGCGATCTTTTCGCTCGGTCACGGTTTCCATCGCCATCAGGGTGCTTTCTTTTTCTGCTGGAATGCTTGCGCTGCTCGCGTTTGGCATAGAACTGCTTGAAGAATTGCCTTGCGTTACTAGGCGGGTGAGTCGGTGCGTTCACGTTGCTGAGATCCGTGGGTGTCTGTCTCTGAAGGGAAGAACTGGAGAGGCCGGGCACAGCACTCGGCGTCGGACTTGGATATGAAGTTTTCGTGGCATCTTCGGTCGTCTCGTATTCGCCTAGCGTCGGCGGCTCCTCTCTAGCCTTTTCTGCGGTGGAATAGGAGCTCAGATGTTTTGCCGTTTCCTTTGGAGAGGCCATGGCATCGGAAGAATTTGCGGTTGAAGATGAGTGGAAGAAATGGCAGGTTAGGAGGATTGACTCGTGGTTGTAGTCCGCGATTCAATATCGTTGTGAATCGGGAGATGCGAGAAAATCTAAAATATGAAATGTTCTCCGGGTGGATAGAAACCTGGAATGCAGCTTTGTTGTGTGTGTTCGCAGCGACGATACTTGGGCGACAGTTTCCCCCCAACGACTCAGAGCTTGCCAACTCCGATGTGATGGGCAACGCCCGGCCAAGGGCATCAGCGGACGTCAAGACCGGGGGGGCATGAGATGAGCCGTCTCGCAGGCGGGTGAAAAGAAAGTCGAGAGACGAATGGAACGAGCCAGAAGTTGAAAACGAGGCGTGTGTTGCCTTGGTTGGCGAAGGAGTGAGACCCGACTTTCGAGGAGAGAAAATCACAGAGAGACAGACTGACAGAGTGTTAGTTGGGCTCTTTTATCGGGCTCGCTCAAAAGAGCCAGGCTGACCCTGACGAACTGGAAAAGGTTTGTTTCTGGAGAACGCGAGCGTCAGAATCGATCTCAGCAGTGGGGATGGGAAAAGCGTTCGGGTGGAATCAGAAACCGAAAACTGGTCGGTCTGGTAAATTGAACGACGGCTCACGATATAATCAGATAGAAGAGGCGGTGGCTTACAAGTCGGCGCCTCTAGGTCGAGAGTAACGAGAAATCAGCTCGGATTGCGGCATGAAGTCTCTCGGGAAAATGAATACTTCAGTATTCTATTTGAGAATGAACCGAGGGTATAGGACAAGATACGGGCCTCGCGGTCAAGGTCCGCTGGTCCGGTACGAATATGAAAATGATCGAGGGGGTTCAGCCCACGGGGAGAGATTGAAAATCGGAAAAGTGAAGCTCGGAGAGTGCGTAAGTAGCGCCCAGAGAACCCCGGCCGGCGAACCTAAGGGCGGGAGTCAGTTCTGTTTACATCTGCAAACTGGTGGACTCATTCTTCACTCGAGAGCGAGCGTCTGCCTCGGTTCTCAACTTCCAACCCACCCCGTTCAAGTTGAGTCCCGCCACCTCCATCCTCAGGCTAGCGGTGAACAAACATGGCTATGTGATGCTGCATCCTCCAGCCAACATCTGCGTCTCCGCAGCATCGCCGAGTCGAAGACACACAGTCCGAGCAGTGATCCAGATATCGTATCTCGCCCGGCCACGCCGAGAACTGCCCACCGGCGGGTATAGTACCCGACCGTCTGGACATGAAGTCAAGTCTGGATGGGGATTGATCACCGAGGCTGAATCGAAATGGAAGGTGCCGAGTGGCGATCACAGAGCAGCGATATTGTGACGAGCCCGGGCACGTTGACTGAGGCACGAGGCAGCAGGGGGTGGAATGCCTAATTAAGTAGGAAGGAAAAGCCTCTGCCAAGGACACTCCCAACGGCTGCCAACAACCGTCATCGCCGAGTTGTCAACCTCGCAGCTACAGTAATTGGTACATTACGATACCTGGCTAATGAGGCTCTGACGTTCCAGCCCTAGCCAGCTTTCGCCTCGATGCCGGACAGAAATGCTTGGATCTCAATCCTTCCAAGTATTTTTAGCATGACAGGTTTTGTTCATGTGGGGAAGCTGCACATGCGCATCAGTCCCGCTCCGCAATCGCTCGTCGCCCCACGATTGGCCGATCCACAAACCCGAAGCACACCAACTACTGTGGTAAGGCGCATCATGCAGCGGTTAAGTCCCGACGCCAAGGTAACTTAAGCAGCGCTGCAACACGACGCGTACACGGTAGGTAGTCCCGAGCTCGATTGTTCAGTGAAGCGCAGCCAGCGCGGACCACAAGCACGAGCTTTTTCCCCTTGTGGTTGCAGTGAGCAGCAGAGCGGTGTCATTTGGCTCGAGCTGGCAGTTCAGCTTCCATTTCCAGTCCCACATGTCTGGACCTCCGGACCCGGTTCCACGCGACTTCGCGGCGGCGTCGCTTCCACCACCCGCCGAGCTTACTCCAACGACGGCGCAACAGGCCGGAGACAACCACGTGCACTATGCGCCCCGCATCGACCCCGGCCTTGCCCGCGACTCGCCCGCGGGTGTGCTCGGCCGCTCCGATACCGAAGCCGCATTGAGCCCCAGCATGAAACGTCGCCTAACGCGCGCTGGAACCTTCAAAACGGTCGACGACTTCCACGACTTTGCCGTCCAGCCAGGCTGGCACCGTATGTTCACTCTCCCCGGCCAGCCCGGGTGCGATTGCTGACCCGAGCCCTGCGACTCTCTACAGCTGGCGCCGAGCCAGGCGTCGATCCGAGCAAACCAGACGGCGGACATGCCTCGATGCCGACACTGAGCGCCCCTTGCGATATCACCATCGTCGACTTCTCCCCGGACCGCCTGTCGATTCAACGGTTCGACAACGAGACGCTGGCCGCATTCCTGGCCGGGCCACAGCCGGCCTGGGCCAAATGTCGCTGGGTCAACGTCAACGGTCTCAGCTGGGATGTCATCAAGGCGCTGGGGCGGCACAAGAACCTTCACAGCCTTGCCATAGAGGACATCATGAACACGAGTAACAGAACAAAGGCCGAATGGTACAGTGGGACCCCACAGACTCGCATAAGAGGATGACAGGCTTGTTGACTTCCGCCAGGTACCCTACACATGCCTTCGTGGTCCTGACCCTTCAGAAGCTGGTGCATCTCTACGAGTCCGAGAGTGACGATTCCGAACCTGACGACGACGCCCACAGCCGGAAAAGCGGGCTGAGCAAGCGGAGCGCCATGTCGCCAAGGCGGTGGCTCAGGCGGTTGAGAAGAACGTTCCGCAGTAGAACCGCTGACGAGCCGAAGAAGGACGTGTCCGCAGGCAAGACGTCCGTTCCCGGCGAATTCGGGGCATATCCCAAGCTGCAGCCCACCGGTTCCTCTGGCGTTCCGGATATCAGCCTGCTACGTACGCTGCAGCGTTACCATGCCTCGCCAGACGACCCTCGGGCAGAGTACATGGAACGGAACTCTGCCCTGTCCTCTCGAAACCTGGCCGTGGCATGCGAGCAGGTATCCATGTTCATCACCAACGACAACACCATCATCAGCTTCTTCGAACAGTCAGCGCAGGACGTCGAGGGCCCCATCATCCGACGCCTCCAGACAATCGACACCATCATCCGACAGTGAGTCTACGAGAACTACACCCGCTCTTCCCTGTCTTGGAGGCCGAGGGTGCTGACACTTCGTCCGACCAGGTCATGTGATGCTTCCATGGTCGGTCAGGCTATCATAGACGCCATCATCGATTTGGCCATTCCCGTTGCGGCTTGCTACGGTGACGTGATCGGGGACCTCGAACTCGATGTCCTGAATCGGCCCAACATGGTGCACACAAAGACCCTCTACATCCTCATCGCCGAGATCAACAAGATACTGGCATTCATCAATCCAATCACGTCACTCATCAACGCTCTTCGCGACCACAAAGCAGACGTGTCACAGGATGTTGTCATGGCACAGCTGCTGGATCCGAACCACGGCGTTATCGTCACCCCCCTAACTTACACATATCTGGGTGACGTCCTGGACCACTCTGTCCTGATAACCGAGACGCTTATTCGGCTCAAGGGCTCGGCCGAAGGCATGATTGGGCTCATCTTCAACACCATATCGGCCTACCAGAATGAATCCATGAAGCAGCTCACGACAGCCACCATCATTTTCCTGCCCCTGACATTCATCACGGGATATTTCGGCCAAAACTTCGAACCCTTCACTGTCCTAAAGGAAGATGTCGGCTACTTGTGAGTGACATTCTCCCTCCTTGCACCTTGCTCGCGTTGTTTTGCTCCGGGGACGCTGACTGGGTGGCACAGCTGGAAGATAGCCGTACCTGTGGTCGCTTTCACCGCCCTCATCCTGCTCCGAGAGGCCATATATGACTACCTCAAGGCACTCTTACAACGGCGCTACATCCTGCGGCTGAAGAGAAACCGTTCAGGTGGGCGGAGGAGGAGGCGATTGTGAATGCTGAAACCCGGGAACGCCGGGAATGAACAACATATCGCACGGTGCTGCGGTGTTCGCCGCGCAAGGAAAACTTCGTTGCATGGGTACAATTGGAACTCATGATACCTGTTTCCGCTGCTCCTCGACCTACTGCAGCCTCGAACCTTTTTCAGCCCCACCAAGCCACCGATGCGCCAGCCCCCAGCAACCGTATACTGCGCGGAGTGCAGATACTGAAGAATACGCACCAGGGACGATAATCGAGCTTACCGTCCCCTGAATCCTGCTTTCCTTGGCCGGACAACCGCATTCACGGGGCTCGTGTGACTCCCAAGGTGCGGGGCGTTGGAGTGAACCCCTTCCACTGAGAAGATCTCTGTCACACCGTACCAGACAATTCAGATCATCTCGGTCGTGAGAGGATGGTTTGGGAATGCGTCGCGGTTTCTGTCCCCAGGGACGGGAATAGGTGTGGAGGGGGCAGTGTGGTGTGGTGAAAGCAATGCAAGCATCGGCAGGGAGGCACTGTGAGCAGGTGATTGCACGAGCTGTGTGAGTGGACGCTGAGCCAGCTAACCCCGTCAGCATGCAATCTAGCCATGCTCGATACATGGAGTGTTGCGAATACCGCAGCAGCAAGCATCTTCCCATTCCCAGCGCTACCACGTACAGGTCTCTTGGAATACGTCCCTC
Source organism: Parathielavia hyrcaniae (assembly GCA_033575675.1). Lineage (NCBI taxonomy): Eukaryota > Fungi > Ascomycota > Sordariomycetes > Sordariales > Chaetomiaceae > Parathielavia > Parathielavia hyrcaniae. The sequence goes on from MU863624.1 coordinate 2,842,552, forward strand.
TTGACAACACGTCGTCCAACGGCCTCTATCCCAATAAAGTGTTGCCTTTTCGTGCCGCCGACAAGGTTCCCATCTCCGGGCACCCAAACGCAGATGCCAAACTATCACTGTATTCCGTCAGCCGTAGCATGTATGGGAAATGATACACATCCGACCAGTACAACACCGTCTATAATGCTCTATCTTCTATGAAGCGAAGCATTTCCGTGCGTCCGCCACCTGCCGAGCTGTCATCGCAGCCCATGCTCTCCTATCAGGCCCCGTCGCGGATGGTCTTGCACGTTTCAAGCCATGAGCTCCGTTATTGTATATACAGGAGGGTCGCAGGCTCATCCCGCGAATGGGTGCCGACATGCCCATATCAATCTCGGCCGAGGCGCTCCTCGCCGTCGTCTCGAAGTTCATAGGCTGGTCGGTATTTCGATGCGTCCCCACTTACTGCCAGCGCTGGGTTCGGACGGGTGTCGGTCACACCCCCTAAAGAGGTGAAACCGCGGTTGTACAGTACACAGAATGGGATTTGCAGGTGTCGAATGAACTGTTGTTGGCGTGTCAGTGAGAGACCCTCATATCAGATGTGGCCCGTGCCAGACTCCCGTTCCGATGTAAAAACGACGCGACTCACCGCCCAGATTTCAACGTAATGCCAGTCGATCACAGGATGAACTCGAATGAACTGCGGCCACCCTTCGTCCGTCGGATCGAAATGTGTCAGGAACTCGCCGTGCGGATCCGTCCTCCGCGTTCCCAGAAATACCGCCCTGACGGCTGGCCTATCCTTCAGATATGCCTCGAGCGCCGGGCGCATGGGCAGCGCATACCGATTGAGGTCGAGGTGGTATTGCTGAGCAGACCGTTCCACAAAGTCCTCGACTTCCTTGAAGGGGTGTGCCGAGACGATGTATATCGCCTGCAAAGGGCGAACAGGTGTGCCATCGGTCGTGGGGGACGAGGGAGGAGGTTTGGACGCGGGACCGGTCGGCGGGTCTTGCGTTGTCGTGTCGGAAGAAGGAAGGGTCGAGGCTGAGTGGGAGGCCCAGGCAGGCAGGCAGGCCAGGATCAATACCAGCAGCACAAGGCAGTCCTTGCCACCGTTATACGAGAGCGAGAGATGGTCGGGCCTGTTGCATATGATCCAGGAATCCGGTTAGCCCAAATCTGTGGCACAATCCGTACGTGTATCGTCTCCCTGTTTCGGCCCGCCCTCACCTCGGCCCATGTGTATGCTAACGCAGCAACCTACCCATACCGGCGCAGCGCCTCATGAATGACCTCCAACGACACGCAGAGCTGGCTCTGAACCTTGCGCAAGACCTCGTCGTCGGTCTGCTCGCTGAGAAAGACGTCGATCTTGGCTTGCAGCTCGAAGCAGATGTCGGGCAAAGCGCGCCGCAATCCGCCACGTGTCAGCACCCCTGTGTCGTCTGCTTTGGCCACGCCATTGATCCGCACATCCTGCTGGTGTTGACAGACCCGCTGGGCTGCCATCTTATCGCTCCAATGACGCCTTTTAAACTCGGCCACTGGGTTATATGGTGTCGGGGAGGGGGGTGATTGGCGGCGTGAGAGAAATGCTGGTCGTCGGTACTCGCGCCTCCGTGGGTTTGACTTGAGACCCGCGGGGTAGGTCTTCGACCTCAGCCTCGGTGGGGCAACGGATCCCACAATCTTAACATGAGCAAAAGAGCAAGCATAACCGCAGGCTAGGCGGCCCACTTCGTTCAAGCCGCCCACGCTCCTGCGGAGAGCGGGGTGACAAAAGCCGGGGGACAGCACAAAAGCTAGGGACACCTCAAAACTTGGTGCAAACTCGAGCTCGGAGAGCTTCATCATACCTACCAAAGCAAAGATACACTTGATACAAAAAAGGGAACTTCCTAATAACATACATAGCTCTAGATAGTCTTACTAGTTTTACTTGATTATTATTATTATTCCTACACTGCTATGCCCTGTGTGACGGGCAACACGGCAAGGTCTGGTCAGCCTGCACATACATATGATATTGCACGAAGAGAGCAAGACTACCGATCTAGCATGTAGGCGTGCGGCCAAGTCTTATGCAGATGCGAGCCCAGTGCAGGTTCGGTGCAGAGGTCCGGGACATGGCATATACATGACCTACGCATACGTGGCCTGCGTGGCCAGATCCATGGCTCGGATCCGTGGCCCAGATACAGGAACAGGAATCCTGTGACAGTCCACGTCAAAACTTCTGTCCAGGCGCTAATGACGCCACCCCCGTTAATTGATTGATTCCTTCTTCCGGCCCTCCTTATATTCATTTCCACCCTCTAACTGAATAATCTGCTCAATATGCCATGGAATCTTCTCAATCCACGCCTGGATTTGCTCCTGCGGCAAGCTCTTCCAACACTCCTCCCATACTTTGACTGCCTCCTGACGGCTTTTCGGTGCTCCTTTCTTTGTTGTATACCTCTTCATCCATGGCCAACAAGGCTCAATTGGATTAAGATCCGGTGAGTTCCCTGGCCAAAGTAGTCGTACAACCTGATGAAGATCATAGACTCTGCCTTGGATGTAGCGGGTATGCGATGGCGCCTTGTCTTCCTGTACTATCGTACCAGGGGGCGATCCTTTTCGCACTCTTTCGCAAAAGGAAAGAGCTTCGGAAGGATCTTAGTCTGGTAGCGATACCAATCAATCCCTCCTTTTCCCCCACGTCCCAGCTTTCCATTCTTTTGTTCCATTTCCACTGTGGTTTCCGACCAGAACGGGTGACCAAAGATAACCTCCCTAATCTCGTTGCAAGCTCCCACTCATCACGTAGGATGGGCTCCAGCTCTTCATTCAGCTTCTCGATAGCTTTCTCCGCTTGTTCCTTCTCTTGTTTTGTTTCCGGAAGCCAACAATGACAAGGGCCTTTCTTATCATAAGAGAAACAACCCCAGAACATGAACTCGGAATATCCTTTCCAACGCTCTCGAATAGCACTCCGGACGAATCTTTCGTCTTTTGTTCTCCAGATCCGATAGCCGCCACGGCGATGAAAAAGGACCACAGAAGTCACACCAGACCAGACAACCCGTTTCCAATCCTCGAGAGTCCAGTGTTGATGGGCTAAACACCATTGGCGGCGTTCAGCTCTCGTCTTCTTCGTCAACCCAGGCTTCCTCGTCGGTTTGGTCTTCTTGAAACCTGCTGCTTTGAGGATCCGTAGCACCACCGTAGTTGCCGAGATGTCGATGCTCTCGAGGCTAAGTGCACCCGCGAGATCAGCTGCTGTCTTCTCACGACCATATCGGTCGTGGCGCACCTGACTAACGATCTTCTCGATGACTTCAGGGGTTCTTTTAGATGGGCGGCAGAGCGAGGAGCATCTTCGAGCCATTCGTCCTTCAAGATAAAGGGCCGGTGATTCGAATCAAACCCACGTTCGATAGCTCGAGCATATATGCGGTTGATTTGCCGGACAGAGATCCCGGTTTCTTCTGATATCTCAGCAGACGTTTCCCACCAAATGGAGATTTCAACGTGACAATAAGGGCACGAGTTGCAATATCAGTATTAGGAGCCATTTTGCGATGTCCAGGAGGAAGATGAAGAGGCGGGGATAATGAGCGGGGTAATGCAGTGGTCCCAATGACGGGCATTGGAATAACGTTATTATTATTATTATTAATCTTACACCGCAAAGGCTTATGCCTCGCTCAGCTAGAGCAAGCGGTCCCTCCTCGTTGCTTTACATGCAATGCATCCTCTCACGTGCTGCGCCTTCACAGCGCAAGCGCTGTGTAGGCGTTCCCTGTATCCCCTCCTATCCAACAGTCCAGAACTCATCCTTCCAGCTTGGTAACGACGGTGCTGTGAGTGGCCATCTCGGCCTTGTGCCTCACTCTAGCGCGCAGCGTGGGCTGCCTGCCGATGGCTTTGGCTCAGCGCTAGAGCCCGATGCGTCTCCCCCTCCTCCTCCTCCTGTTGGCCTCTCCTAGGTCCTCCGTCTCCCTGTCTGGCCCTATATTCGCCTCCTCCTCCTGTTCCAGTTCCATCGCAAGCCGGTATTCCTGTAGCCGTCGTTCCATCGCAAGCCGGTATTCCTGTAGCCGTCCGAGTCTCATGAGCCATGCCACAACCCGCGCTGCCTCTGAGCAGCACCCTAGCGCCTCTGCCAGGGCGTGTCTGTCCCTGAGCTGCGGTCTTCCCTCCTCGAGCTCCCGGTCCGGGCACCTAAGCACCAGGTGAACCACTGTCTCTAGTGCTTCCCCGCAGCGGCATAACGGCGTGGGTATTCCAGGGACTCGCCTCTTGAAGAGAAACTCCCTCAGGCCTATTGCTCCTGTGCGAGCCTGCGTCAGGAGTGAGCTCCTTGCCTTATTTAGTCCTTCGTGGGCTGCCAGCGGTCGTGCGGGTGGGTCGAGGCTGTAGAGATCGGCTGCCTCCTTGTAGCGACGTGGGCGCTGCGCGTTTGCGCGTTCCATTTGTGCCTTGCGGCGGGCCTTCCAATCTTTGATAGTCGTCACATCCGCGTCTAGTTCCGTCCATTGCCTGTCCGGCGTCTGATGGTCGTCC
>MU863625.1:9273-69632 GCA_033575675.1 Parathielavia hyrcaniae
GGGCTTCAGGGGCTGCAAGCGCGGCTTAGTCAGCGATAAATAGTACTGTATTTTAATTGTTTTTATTGCGAAAACGGGTTATTTGGCTTATTTGCGCTGGTGTGCGTGGATTCTATTACGTGGGCTTGGTATTGTTGATGTCCTGGCACCTGGCAGCATTGAAAGAAAGTTCCAGATGTTACAGGGTTAGGGTTATATTAGCGGATTTGGTGGGGTCATAGTTCAAGTGAGACAGATGGCATAGTACGTGGATGTGTTCTCTTAAATGTTGACGGATTTGCCGCGGGCTTCAGCTTATCGCTTCGATCCTGGTTCTAGAAGAAAGTTAGGGTTAGGGCTCGGCAGCTTCGCGAGCTCGAGGCGAGGTGGCGCTGTTCGCGGCGTCAATCGATCAGTTTTCTTCTTCGAAACCTTCTTGTCGACGAACAACGTTGATGCTACCGCAGCTCAGTGTCCTTCCAAGGACGGCAAGAAACGAAGTCGCAGATATTCGTGTGTCTAAAGGAGTCGCTGGATCATCCAAAAGGAACCAGGGAGGGAGATTATGGCAATGCTACGGGTCCGTACACAGTAGGTAATTTCCAGTGTCAGAGCATGCAAGTCAAACCCCAAGTAGCTGGTAAAGATTCAGCCGTCGGTCTTGACGGAAAGGCTCGTTTTATAGCCAAGCAACAGAATTCAAGTCAGGACCTGCAGAGGAAGTCGAAAAAATGCGAGGCTCGATGCTGTTGCCCGCAGAATACAGGAGGGCACGAGGTTTCATAAGATCATCTAGACACCAACTTAAATGTCGCGACTTGGCGCAGAAATGTCCAGCTACATTTGACTCCCCAATCACGTCAACTCACGATTCGTTCCCAGACACACGACCTGACACTTGAACTTCACCATGTCAGATCAACGAATTATGCCTGTACTAGTAGGCTCTATCCCCATACAGCAGCCATCGGGGCAGAGACCGCCCCTTCAACAAAGGCTCAATTCGAGCCGCCGTATCCCAGTACCTACATACATCAACTCTATAGGCATCATAGCTGGGAGCTAGCCGTACCAACTAAAACCATTACCATCCCGTCGTCTAATTGAAGATCCTTTTTTCTTCTTTTGCGACTCCCCACCGCCGAAATGCCGGAGTACTTCACGAAAAGCAGGCCACAAAAGGCATCCAACTCCACCGCTTGGGAATATCCTTGCGCCAGTCAGAGAGATAGTCACTTCACGAGCGCGAAACTGCGTGCCCGAGATCGTCTAAGCCTCAAAACCAGAGGGAAAAGGAACATGGCCGAGTCAGGCCCGGTGAGGTGGTCCGGACGTGGACTCGTGGACGGATCCCTGGCTCTATGCCTTGACCTCGTACATGCGCTTGAACATGTCGTCGACCTTGGTGAGGTAGTAGGTGCCAGGGGCAATAGTGGAGACTTCACCCTGAGGAACGTAGTCCTTCTGGAGGTGAGCCTTCTTCCGGAGGTCGCACATCTGGAACAGCTCGTCAGTTATTCATTTCCCACAATCTTCGTCGTCCTTGTCAACGTACAGCATCGTATGTCTCCGGAGGCACCTGCCGCCGGGCAGTCAGGCGGGTGGGGATATCGAGAACCTGCGAGATCTTCTCGGTGCTCCCCTTGACGCGGAGCGAGAAGAAGCTGGCCGCCAGGCCGGAGCCGTAGCTGAACAGGGCTATCCTCTTGCCCTGCAGGGTAGCGTCATCCACGTGGGAGATCAGGCTGGCCAAGCCGCCCCAGACGCTGGCGCAGTACATGTTGCCAACATTTGTCGCCACCTGGATGCTGGGGTTCACGCGCTCCTGGAAGCGCTTCTTGGTAAGCGTCATGAACGTCTTCTCGACAACCCTATCGGTGAGGGACTTCTCATAGTCCATGTCGCGAATCTCCGGGGCCACATCAGCGAAGGCCTTGTTCTCCGGGTCGGCGATATAGTCGTGGTACAAGAGACGGGCGTACGACTTTGTCACGAGCTTGCAGGTGGGGGAGTGGAAGGCCATGTAGTCGAAGCGATCCAGAGGCGTCTTGGGAACGGCGGGTTCGGCGGTGCCGTTGCCATTCGCATGGCCGTTTGTCCCGTTGACCGCCTGGGCTTCACGCTTGCAGTAGGCACGGTAGGACTCGTCGAGAGCCCTAGTATAGCAGGTGAGCGAGAAGTGGCCGTCGACGTAGGGGTACTCGCTCGTCAGGTCGGGCTTGTAGAAGTCATAGGCGTGCTGCATGTAGCTGCCACGGAGACCGGGCTCGAAGACGATGGGCGCATCCGGGCCGATAAGTAACGCGACGGCACCAGCGCCGCCCGTAGGCCGGGCATTGCCCTTGGCATAGAGGGCGATATCGCCGGTAACTACAAGCCCATCCCGGCCGTCCCAGGCAGAGGACTCGATCCAGTTGATCGTGTTGAAAACGGCGTTGGTGCCGCCGTAGCAGGCGTTGACCGTGTCGACGCCCTCAATGTTGGTGTTGTCGCCGAAAAGCTGCATCAAGACGGACTTGACCGACTTGGACTTGTCGAGAATGGTCTCGGTGCCAACCTCGAGGCGGCCGATCGAGTTTGTGTCGACATCGTAGCTCCTGAGGAGGTTGGAGAGCACGGTCAAGCTCATGGAGTAGATGTCTAAAATGACGGGGGGAGCCCCGCGTTTAAATCAGCCCCTGAGCACACGACTGGTTGCTGAGGTACCTTCTGGACCCGCCAACCGCCACCCAACCAGGGGCACGAGTGGCGGGCGTGTGCAACGTTGAGGTTTGAAAATGCACAAACGGCAGAAGGAGCAAAAACTGACCCTCGCGGTCATCGCAGAAGCTCATCTTTGTCTGGCCGAGGCCAATTGTGTACTTTCCAGCGCTGACGCCATCGAACTTCTCGAGCTCGGCTTGCTCGACGTACTAAGATTGCGTGCTGTTAGCGACGGCGGCCGGCAAAAACGGCTGTGGCTCGCGCCAGCGCCAAGAGGCGACGCGTGCACACGCACCTGGCTGGGGAAGTAAATCTCGACGGCCTTGATGCCGATGTTCTGAGGACGGGTAGACATGGCGGGCAAGCAATTGGGATTTGCAGGTTTGCAATCGAGGGCGAAGCGGTGTCAAGGGAAGAAACGGTTGAGGAAAAGGAGTGGAGGGTTTGGCTCTGGAGGGGCAGATAAGTTAGCGGCGCATCGTCCCATGTTTATCCCATTTCAAGACAGCCATTCACCGCCGTTTCCACATGTGTTGTGGATTCGATACCGCACGCCCCAGTTTTTCTTGACACGCGGCGTCGGTGTCAATGAGGCGGGAGTTACTCACCGTCTAAGTATGTGAGCCGAGTTTTGGGGGGGCTGTGTGGTACGCACAGATGGGGGCACATGCGGTTGCTTTGTTGTTCTTGGACCTGAGAAGCTCGTTGAGGGAAGACAAGGCAGACAGAGATGGGCAACCCGAAGGAGAGAAGGAGGAGGGGAAGAGAGGTTCAAATATGTAGGAAAATTCCGAGGAACCACGGACCTGACAGGGAACAATGGACAAGATGGGCCGGACAATAGCAACCTAGCCCGCGTGGCCAGGGAAGCTCAGGGACCAGACAGATGATGACCTGAGCGCAGATGAACGATGTCGGAGGCAACGGTCTCAAAGACCGGGTGGAAAGTTGCCTGCCAGACTTCCGCCGCCCACGCCGCTGAAATTCAATTGGACCATTTCGTCTCGCTCCTGCCTCCACACCAGAGGCGCTGCTGCAAGCAATCATTTTTGGGGATCTAATCTCTTGGGTAATGTTTTATGCAAGATTGATAAACCAGAACTCCACAACAGCCAAAGCGTCCATACCACAGTAGTTCGGATGGAGGATGTACACAGTAACAGCCCGCCCTGCTGCTGTGCTAGCCGCGTGCTAGCCGTCCTCGAGCCGTCCAAGGCAATACGGCCGTCATGGCTGTTTAGCTCGCGTGGCTTTCTTGCAACCCCGATTTCGTCAGACCATTCCATTTCTCGGCAATTCCCCATTTCAATCGGCCGGGTTTGGCCCGAACTCGGAGTACCTACCTTTGAAACTTGAAGTTAACGTTAAGACATCTGTCGACCCTACCAGCCATGATCTGTTGAAAGACAAGGTACAAAAACACCCGACCTCCCGGGCTGCAAAGCTCGATAGTTTCTGAGTATTAGGTCGATTCGAATTCGAGAAGCAACGAGGGAAGTGTGACCTTGGTGGCGGCGAAGAGAGCGTCGTCAGCTTCGGCTCCTCGAGGTTCAAGATGGTCCAAGCTTGCCTCCAGCGCCCCACAAAACCCCCGGGAACGCAACCCATGAACCCCAACGTTTGGACCTGCAGGAACCGCACGGCTCCTCCCTCGTTCTGCAATTCTTCAAGCTGACGCCGGCCACGGTGGCTGAGCATCTATCTGTGGCGAACCGGGATTTTGCGTTCGGCTTAGATCATCGTCAAAATTGCTGCATCAGCGCATCCTAATCCGGCATCATGATCAACGACCGAACGAGATCATCACCAAGCCCGACACTTGGACTCGGTGACAGGTGACAGATGATGTTGTCGACGACTTGCTCAGCATGTCATGTCAGTCCCAGATACTCGGCATACTAGACATACGGAGTAGGTACTGCCATCGACGCACAGAACTTTTCACTAATCAGAGTGGTCAAGGCAGCCCAGCACAACGATTCAACCCCCCGCTTGCGCCCACTCGTGCCGGGGTGCTGTAACCCGACTCGGCTCGGTGCCTACTGTGTAGGTTCCGTTTGGTGCAGCAGATCGATGTGCCTCTTTTGCCTTGCCGATGCTTCAACCGTGCAGTGTTGGCCGCGCCGATAGAGTCCGATTCAAACCTTCGAACTTGCCCCGACCTTTTGGAAACGAGCGCCGCCATCCAATTCGCTGCCAGCCAAGTATGAAAGCCGCTGGCGCATGCACCTGCATGATGTGGCACTCGATGTCTCGTTGGCTCGCTTACGGTAGCTCTCTGCCGGGCGTTCAAGGACTCACAGCAAGCGGTCCGCTGCTTCGACATCGCAGCTGAACCTTGCCGTTTTTCCCCACACGCCTCTCGGCGTGTTCATGGAGAAAAATACATGCATTCTGACACAGCGCCGTGACCGCCGCTATGGAGACCTCTGTGGAGTCTAATGCACCGAGTAATAGTATACCTGCAGGGCCCTCGTCGCGTGTGTTTGGATTGGACGAAGCGTATCCGAATCCCGCAGACTCGCGGTCACTCCGATCCACCACCATCCAGTAAGGGCATCAGGTCCATCGATCATTATCGCGAATCCTGTCTCGCTGACGAAGCCATCAAACAGCATCGTGGCCGTCCATGGCCTCGACACAACAGCGCCGGATACATGGGTATTCGAGAATCACGGTAACCCCGGGTCTGAGCCGGTGAACTGGCTGAGTGACCACCGAATGCTTCCAAACGTGGTGGCAGGACTCGCAAATTCACCTACAACTGGCGGGGCGATGTCTCAGGGGCGCCGTGGACATGAAACTACGCAACCATGCCGAAGACCTGTTGTTGTCAATCCACTCCCTCCGATCCCAGGTAGGGAGGATTCCTCCACATGTCTCAACAGTCCTGGGCTAACTAGGGTATTAGGAGAGGAGCTTGGATGGCCGCCCGCTGCTTTTTATTGCGTCCTGTTTTGGCGGACTCGTCGTTGCCGAGGTTGGTGAATATGTCTCTACGTTTTCTGCCCCTTAGCACGGCACGCTGATAACCACGCATCCAGGCTCTGAACCGTGCAGCTGTAACAAGCAGTCGCTATTCTTTCGTCCGACAGGCGTGCGTTGGAGTGGTGTTTCTCGCCACACCTTTTGGTGGCACAACCACAACTCGCAAAGCGCAGTGGCTCGTGGCATACCATGGCCTAATGGGCGAGAACACCTCGCTAGAACTCATCAAGGACCTCGACAGGAGCAACGGCGTCCTCAACAACCCTTCGGCGGACTTCGCAAGAAACTCAAGCACCGAGGATTACTATCTCCCCACTCACTGCTTCTACGAGATGCAACCTTCCAATCTCCCCAAAAAGCGCCCAAACTGCTCCAGCCCTTCTTGAATGTGGTAAAGCAGGACGAACTGGTCGGTTGGATATCCACAGAGCCCAACCTTGTGCATGGATCCTGGCTGACAAGAAGCTCAGCTAGTTAGCCGCGAATCGGCCTGCCTCCCCATATCCGAAAACAACTCGCTTCAGGGAACCCATGTCATGATGAACAAAATTGCTCCCAACACGCCAAATTTCCACCGGGTGGCGGCTGTTGTCAAGACATTTGTTGACAAGGCAGAGGATACGCTTATGAACCGCCAGACAGGGTGATTCTCTGCGTTTGGATCTCGAGGCGTGGAGGAGAGCAGGAAACTGGACATGTGGCTCTCGACCATGCCTTATGCTCAGCACCAGGATGAAATGCTCAGTGGCGTAGTGAGCGGCTCTGGAAAATGGGCACTGAGGAAGCTAGAGTATCAAGAGTGGGAGCGACTGAGAACCTCAGCCGCATTGTGGATTCATGGAGGCCGTGCGTCACTTCCACCGTCCGAGTTATTGTGGGCGGTCACTGATATGCGGCGACGCAGCTGGTTGCGGGAAGAGTAGACTCATGTGAGATCTTCTGCGACTCATTCCCCCTCTTCCACTGTTGGCTCGTATCTAACTCTTCCTCACCTCCTAGGTCCACTCTGATCGAAAGTAAACGATCCATGGGCGTTGCGTATTTCTACTGCTCACGCAACGGAGCCGAACCCGAGCGTGGCGACACAACCGAAATCCTGCGATGCATCGTCGCCCAGCTTTCTCGCATGAACAGACACGCCAGGCAGAGCACCATCCTCGAGTACAGAAAAAAGAAGGCAGCCGCTGTCGACCAGGGCAGTGCTGAGCCACAGAAATTGACCGTCTCCGAGTGCGAAAATCTCATCATTGGCTTCGCAGAAATTGAGCCAGTAACATTCATGATTGACGCGCTGGACGAAGTCAATCCTCGACACCTGGACTGGCTTCTCCTGGCCTTGAAAAGATTGGCAGCGGTGCCTTCGCCTAATGTCGTCAAGCTGATTGTATCAAGCAGACACGACAACCACATCATGCGGCAACTGGGCAATCAGCTTGAGATAGCCATTGGCAAAGAAGACAACACCGACGACATTGGGAAGTTCATTGACCAGGAAGTCAGCCGCTCCATCTCGCTCGGACGGATTCTCGAAGGTGATGTACCAGAGGACCCGAGGCGGAAAATGATACAGGTTCTGACCGAGGGAGCACAAGGAATGTACGAAGCGACATCGCCCCGTGAAGCTTTCAAGTGAACATCGAATCTAAGCTGACAAACTAGGGCCGCAGGTTTCAATGGGTCAGCCTTCAGATCGAGATGATGTGCGACCGCACGCAGAAAATGACGAGACAAGACCTGGAAGCCTGCCTCGGCCGTCTTTCTCCGACCCTCGAGCAGTCGTATGACGCCATTGCTCTTAGCACTCTAAGGTGGCTCCTGTGCGCACAGCAGCCTCTTCGGTCGCCTGAGTTACTCGCTGTGATGTCAGTGGCTTCGGGACGACAGTACTCGGTGTCCGAGGTGGTTGACCGGTGCTTCAACCTGGCGGTCTTGGACGGCGAACTCCACACTTTCCGCTTCTCGCACTTCTCTATCCGGGAGTATCTGGAGAACCGCCACGACTGCTCGTTGCATGAGGCGGCAGATACCGCGGCGCACAAGGACGCCGGCCGCTGGAGGTCTGGTAACCTGATGGAGGCCCACGCTGCCGCTGCCGAGATATGTCTGAGAGTCTTGATGGAGAACAACGGGCCCATTCTTCCAGAGACACCCAACAGCGAATTGTATCAATACGCTACTAAGTTCTGAGTCGCTCACTGTCGTGGGAATGGCAGTCTCCGAAGTTGGGCCTCGCTGAGCGACTGGCATTCCGCTTCTTTTTCCAGCAGGGCAACCTAGGGTCGTCACGATCCTTTTTCGGATGGCACAGCTCGGCCACAGCAATGGCCATCTCGTACGACCAAGATTTGCAGCTGCGTAGGAAGCTGGGTGACAGTCCGCCGCAAAGGGAGCTCTGGAAGATCACGAGCTCGCCAGCAGACCCTTTATTTGCCGCCTGCGCAGCCGGGTTTGTCGATGTCGTCCAAACCCTGCTACATACAGATGGCAAACAAGGCACGGGGCCTTCCTGGTGTCTCGCTACATTGACCTCTACGCTGAGGCAGATGCTCGCATTCGACCCGATGTTCGTTACAAGCAACGGCCGGAGGACGCATCTTTAACTCGCTGCTGAGCATGGCTTCGAGGACATTGTAAGGCTCTTGTTGAAAACCGGGGCTGACATCAGCCCTGGATTGTCGTCGGATTCGCCACTCTACCTAGCCACGCGGGAGGGTCATATTGGGACCATGAAGGTCCTGCTCTCCAAGGGAGTTGCGGACGTTCCCCGCCCCTTCCACACTTTGGCCGTTCCGTTAATTACTGCATCACGTTGGGGTTGTCGGGAAGGCGTTCAGCTACTCCTTGACCATGGTGCCAACATCAATGATGTCGAAAACGTCGGGGGCCTAAGGCTTGGTATCCCTGTACCAGGCGCCAGTGGCACTGCCCTAGGCGCGGCAGCCGCTGGCGGGCACATGGGCGTGGTTCGCCTCCTTTTGGATCGAGGCGTTCCCGTCGGCCCCCCAACGGACGACACCATCGACCCGGTAGCAGAGGCTGCGAAAAATGGACACTTTTGAGGTGGCTAACCTCCTGCTCCGCTACCGGCCCGGTGTCGAAAACCACCCGTCTTGCCACGCCGCCGCGCCAGAGAGGGTCGTCCTAGATCAATCGCGTAACCCAACCGTGCCAGAGGGGCATCTCGCCTATCTTCAGCAATTCTCTACGGCGCCTGATGCCTCCACCGAGAATGCGCCCCTGATACCCAGTGTGGACAACTCCGATCGTCTGCCCACGATGCTGACAGGGGCGTATAATGCGATTAGCGGGCGGACTACTGCATCCCCCAGTGTCGGAGACGATGAGCGCAAGAGTCGAGCCCTGTGGGCCGCAGCGCGGGATGGTCAGGAAGATAGAGCAAAACTCTTGTTGCGGAACGGTGTCACGGCCAAGAACCCAGATGCACTTGTAGAGGCGTCACTGAGAGGACACGAGAAGGTCGTTCAGCTGCTTCTGGACCACGGAGCCGATGTCAATGCAAAGGGGGGGGAAGTGTCTTCAATTCTATCGCATAGAATACCGAACACACCTCGAGGCCGCGTGCAGCACAGCCAGGGTCCGCACTGCCCACAGGTTACTCAGCAGAGGCGCCTTGGTAGTTGTCAGGCCCATCGACATGATCGATTTGGCCTTGATCAAGGCCTGCAAAGCCGATTCTGAACCCCTCGTCCGTCTCCTTTTTGAGCACGGCGCCGCGGTCGACACCAAGGACAGATTCGGCAACAACGCGCTGCAGATTGCCGCCGGCCGTGGCGACTATGAGATTGTCAAGCTACTGCTGGAAAAAGGCGCAGATGTGGATGAGTTGGGATCCGGACGTCTTCCGACACCGCTCGGGTCTGCCATCATTTTCAAATGGGAGCACGTTGCCCTGCTGCTGCTGCTGAGCGCGGGAGCGAGTCGGCTCTTGGTGCTGCGTCTCTATCTCGGGTTCCTGTTCAGGGCGCCTCACCTTTATCATTTGAAGATTGCCTTTGGTCTTCGCCACATTCTCGTCACTCTCGTCACGCTCTCGATGCTGGAATTGTACTGTACTGCCTGATCCTAGGCAGGCCCTTGTTGGAGATACTCCCCTTCACTGTTCTGGGTGGTCTGATGGGCCACGTGGTCGTGGCTGTGGTATTGACGAGCCGGGGCCTTCGGGACAACGCGCGGTCGCCTTCGTGGGACTTGTACGAAAACTGGGCATATAAGGAAAGGCTCGACCTGTGGCATTATCTTTTACATTGACGTCAATTGCAGTGGATGGTTCAAGGAGATTGGGAAACAGGTTATTGCTGTTGTGGCTACTGGCCGCGGCCAGGATGTTCCAAGGTATTCCTTTCAAGCCATTCAAAAGTCAGCAGAAGCCAGTTTGTTACAACGGAGTCCCCATTCACAACCCCCCCTAATGGCACTACAGCCTACACTTGCGGTCAGACAACCCGCAGAGCATTGGCCTTAGAAAACCGAAAACACTGATATTGCGTGTCGGCTGGGACCAGCAAAGCCGTCTGGTTCAAACAGCGTCAACATTGACGATACCGATACCGATACACCACCTGCCGTCTTCTTCTCCTCCCCCCCTTCTTTTCGCGCCGCCGCCGTCCAGAAACCAGCCGCGGCAAATCTTTCATGACATGGACCAGCGCGCGCACAACGACCAAGCCAAACGCGCACATGGGCCCGAGCATGGCAAACACGGCGAAGCCGTACGACGCCCGCTGGAAGGCCGCGTCGCCCGCCAGCCGGTCCGTCGCCAGCCCGACCTGCATGGCCGTCAGCACCAGCGCGATGAACACGGCCGCGGTCGCGATCCCGGCCAGGTTGTCGCGGAAGACTAAGGTACCCAACAATGTCAGTCGTTTCATAACTATTGATGGTGACTCGGGAGGAACTCGGGAGCAAAACAATTCCGCTCTGGGGACAAAGCGACTCCTGTAACTCCCGAAAAATCCCGAGACCCCTTGAGAAGGGGCAAAAAGAGCACGGAATCTTAACATACGGCCGCCGTAGTGATGCCGCGCGAGGAGGTAGGGGTCTGCGCGCGGCAGCGTCGCGAGCCGGTGGATGGTGTTGAGCCGCGAGAGGCGCAGCTCGGCGCGTCGGAAGCGCGGGTGTATGATGCGATGCTGCTGTTCTTCGCGCAGCCGGAGGAGCTCCCTCGCTAGCGTCTTCCACGCGGTCCAGGAGAGTATGGGTTCGCCGCCGCCGCCGTCTGAGCCGCTGCTGTTGCGGCGGGGCAGCAGGCGCGTTTCGTTGGCCAGGTGGGGCTGAGGAGGAAACGTGGGATGGGCTTGGCGAAGAGCGTGCCGCGGTTGGTCCACAGGAGGTGCAGGTCCATCCTGTCGGCCACGGCGAGCTGCCGGCCGAGGATGGCGACGTGGGAGTGCAGCGGCATGGCGGGACGGGGCGCGCCGGCGTACCAGAGCCACTCGAGCATGTCGGCCAGCCTCCCGAGGGAGAGCTCTGTCTGCAGGAAGGCCAGGGTGTTGTCGGCCAGGTTGTTGACGAGCCGCTTTCCGGCGGCGTCGTGGTGGTGGTAGGACGCGGGTAAGAGATCTGTGGTGCTGTCGTCGTTGTCCTCCTTTCCGAGCACCTCGGTCACGAGCTAGATGCATAATCTCAGTGCGCTAGTTACAGAGCTTTGATCTTGGTAGGTTTGTTGGCGTACCGGCCAAAGTCGAGGATTTGATGCATCCATGTGGGATGGGAAGGCCGGGCCTGGACTCTCGGCGAGGACAGCCGCGAGATGTCGCGGATGAGAGCCCGGAGGCAAGGAGAGCTACAGGCTGGCAACTGCGAGTATATGTCTGCCCAATGAAGAGGTTTAACTCCGTCCTGTACAGCAATCTGACCATTTCGAGTCTCCTCTCCTCTGGTTTGACGGTCATGAAGCGTGACAACAGGAACTGGTGTTGCTCACGGTGAGATACCGGAGGCCTCTTGGCGCCCAGGCCGCCACATGAGGCCTGATGGCAAGGCCATGGATGGATGGCATGGGACAGTGAATTAGATTTTGCAGCTCGTATTGGTTGTGTGACCGTCTATTGTGTGTGTACTTGTCTGTGAAAAGGGGCATATTCAGAGGTCCACCAGCTTTGCAACAGGCGGCACCAGGATCTTGGATATGATCAAGACTGAGGAATGTTCAGCAAAGAGCATTACTGTCTATGAACGCCCATGATGCAATGGCCTCCAGATATCGACTAGAAAAAATATTCCCACGATCCGTTGCCGCTTGTACCAGTAGGCTTAAGCCACTCATGCCGGGGTGCCGTAGCCCGAGTCGGCGCCCGGGGTACGCTGAGGTGTCTCGGCAGCCTCCTTCGCCTTGACGGTATCAACCGTGATGGCCGGGACGACAGCAGCCTCCACCTTGATCTCGGACGCGCCATCCTCTTTCGGCTCGACAGGAGCAGCGGCAGCGGCAGCGGCATCAGGGGCTAGAGCGGGAGCCGCAGCCGGAGAAGCGGCAGCCTTGCTCTTGTTCCTCTTCTTGCTCTTGTTGTTATTGTTATTGTTGTTGTTGTTGTTGTTGTTGTTGCCCTTTTTCCCCTCTCGTTCCGACTCCGACTCCGACTCCTCGGACTCTGACGACTCGCTCTCCGCCTCAGAATCGCCCGACCCATCCTCACTCCCACTCCCACCCTCTTTCCTAGCACTCTTCGTCTTCTTACTCCCCTTCTTCCCATTCTTCCTCCCCTTCCCCTTCCCCTTCCTCCTCTCCTTCTTCTTCTCCTCCTTCTTCTCCCTCTCCTCCCTCTCCTCCTCCTCCTTTTTCTTCCTCTTCTCCTCCTCCTCCTTCGCCTCCTTCTCCCGCCTCTCCTTGCGCGCGTCCACGACCCACTGCTCGGCCCCCTCGACCGCTCTCTCCGGGTCCCGCTTGTTCTTGAGCAGATACCCCTGGATCTCGGCAGGCGAGAACTCGAGCACGGGGATCCGCGCCGCGAACAGCTCCGCCAGCTCGCCCACGCGCGCCGTCGTCTCCTCCCTCTTTGCGCGGGAAGCCGCCGCGTCGCGCTCCTTTTGCTGCTGCTCCTCCTCGGGCGTGAGACTGACGGTAGTAGTAGTAGTGGTGGTGGCAGTTGTAGTAGCACTAGAAGAACGAGTTTTGTTGCTGCTGACGGCAACGTCATCGTCGTCCCCTTCGAGGGGTGCGTAAATAGCCTTGAAGATCTGGGCCGTCATGGAGCGGTCGGCGCGGTCAAACTTGACAATCATGTCGACGCGGCCCGGGCGGATGAGGGCCTTGTCGAGCTTCTCGACGTGGTTGGTCGTCATGATGAGCACGCGGCCCTCCTGCGAGGCGACGCCGTCGAGGATGTTGAGCAGGCCCGAGAGGGAGAGGCGGCCCGCGGGGATGAGCGGGACGGTCGTTCCGGGGGCGTTCGGGGTGCCCCTGTTGGTGGTGGTGGTGGTGGTTGTGGTTGTCTCGTCGGTCGCCGTCGTCATCGTGTTGTTGTCCGCGGCGCCTTGGTCGCGGGTGTGGGTGAGTCCGGCCGTGTCGATGTCCTCGAGCAGGACGACGCAGCGGCGCGGGAGCTCGGCGAAGAGCGAGGCCAGGTTCTCTTCGCTGGCCGTGACGGAGCTGAGGCTGACAATGTAGATGCGCATCTTGAAGAAGCCAGCCAAGGCCAGGCTGAGCGAGGACTTGCCCGTGCCCGGAGGCCCGTAGAGCAGGTACCCGCGGCGGTAGGGGATGCCGCGGTTGGCGTACCACCGCCGGGTGGCCGGGTTGAGATAGTCGGTCACGTCGTCGATCAGGTCCTTCTTGACCTTCTCGTTGAGGATGACGGTGGAAAAGGGCCGCGAGGTCCGGGCCATGCAGCGCTGCCACTGAGGCTCGGCGCTGCCGGCCTTGGTCGTGCCCCTGTAGATGAGCGTCTTGGCCGCGTCCTTCTTGAGGAACTGCTCCCTCGCCTCGTGCAGCAGCTCCTTCAGGATCCAGGGGTTGCGCCCGAAGCACGAGATGGAAATTTCCTCGCGCTCGCTGGCCGTCATGAAGCCCGACTGCTGCTGGTTCTGGGTCCGGCGGAAGATGAGAACGCGGCCCTTGTAAAAGAACCAGTGGCTGCCGAAGGTCGGGGTGTAGGCGAGAGCTTTGTGCTTCTTGAGGCCGATCGAGCCGGTCTCTTCGCTGTCGTCGCCCTCATCGTCGTCTTCGAAGCTCCTCCACCTGCTGGATCTGTCAGCTGCTTAGGTCCTTTGGGTATTTGAGGCATCGAGAAAACAGCCGCTGAGGGCCATGGCGACGGATAAACGGTTTTGGTTGTTACTTACAGGTACCAGGACCGCTGCGTACGGTGTCAGCGTCGTGACCTTTGCGGGATGGTTTAGAAGAGAGAACAAGGGGAAACGTACGCTATTGACATTGGTGTTCGCAACAAATCGACGCGAGCCCTTGGAGAAGCTCTGGCTGGCCACCCAGGACATGACAAAGTTCCACAGCTCATCATCGGATCTCAGGTCCACAACGCTGTAGCAATGTTAGCCCCTGGTCCATACGGTTTGGGCAACGGAGTCCGTCTCTGACGTACGACATGAGATGGGACATGGTTAAATCCCAGAAGCAGTCGAGTAGTCGGTTCCATACGAGGACGACGCCGCTGATGAGCAGAACCACGGGAATGTAGATATTTAGATCGATGTGCAAGTATCGATTTATCGCAGAAGAGAATACTGGACCGTCATGTCAACTAGTTTACTTCTTTGCCGCCTGCTGTGTAAGGGGAGCTGGGGAGCAAAGTTGACGCATCCGAGGGGCCGTGGGCTGCCGCATGTAAGATCTGACATACCTGAAAAGCCAGGAAAGACCAAGTCTAGAAGCTGGTTCTGCGGAGTCCCCATTGCAAGCCCCTCGCCTCCTACTACCGTAGGAGGAGTTTCCATGGTGAAAGGTTCGAGGAGGCGGATGAAGATATGCTGGCACCTCGAGACGCGCAAGGGTGGGAGGAGGAAGAGGTCGTAGACGGGATCCGGGGGAGGATGCAGCCTGGGGATGTCAGACGGGACGCGGGGGACGGGATGATTTTATATTTGATGGGCTTGCGTCCTCAGTGTAGGACGTGTGACTGTGTCGGTGGTGGTTGGCTAACGGGAAACGTGCCTCAGTCTCACATGCACGCCATTGTGAATGGCCTAGTCTCTGCCCTACAGGGCTCCCGCTCCCCATTATATATCCACTCTGAAGGCAGCAGCATGCGTGAAAGAGGGTTGATCGAGGCATCCCGCGACGTGGTTGGTTCGTGTGGCTTGTTGGATGGTGTCAGTGTGCATCAAGGTACACAGCCCACCCGCTCTGCATCTCGCCGGTATTGGCTAGCTGGGGGTTGTGCACCGTTGCCAACTTCAACCGTAGAGTCAGAGTCCGGGGTCACGGGCGGCCTACGAAGCCACACCGTGTCCTACAATAGGTAGTCGCGAGGTTGACCCGACATCTTGGTTCCCTCCGCTGCAGTGCGTGATTACAGCCACATTGCCGCTTGTGGTTGCCGCAGCTTGTCGCGGGTGACTGGCCTGAGGTTCGCGATTGAGGACCAACCTGGGCGCCCCTTCACCCCCGCAAGAACCCTGCAGCGAGTGTGTCACTGGCCGGTCTTTGTCCTCATCAGAAACCGTCCTTGTCTAATATGAAGCCCAGGTTCTTCTCATGTCCATCTCTGAGGACAAAACGTCAATTGCCCTTTGCTTCTCGCCGAACTGATATGCCATGATCCATCTCACAATAACTGGATGTTGGCTGACGAAGTGAAAGTCAGACACGAAACTTGGCGGGTAAGACAATCCTTGGCTTGCTGCCCGTGATCAAATCGAACCTGCCGCAGTGTCGGGTGTTCGGCAGCACCATGTGTGTGCTGCCAGGCACCGGCCACTGAACAGAGTCGCCAGCCGAATTGGATCCAGCGTGACGGGTTATTGTACAATGTACATGACTGCCGGCTGGTGGAGGTTGAGAGCGACATGGAAGGCAACAAGGCAAATTTCGTGGACTGCTCCACGAGCTAAGCCAATCATATCTGAGTAGATCCCTGCAAGCGGCTGCTGCTGATAAAGAGAAGATGCCCGGTATCTTAAACTGCAACGGCGAAATGGAGCAAGCTTCCATGTTCTTGGACAAACTTGGGATCCTACATCCATCAGGGTTCCCAAACTTGACGTTTCCCCTGCTCCCCTACTTGAAACTGACTTTGAATGCGAGAAACTACCTATCGAGCTGTCAACCCGCCGCCTTACGGAGAAACGGGTTGCTCTGTAACCCACAATTCAAGTTTTATACTTTTTGTCCAAGGCAGAAGCATTTAGCAACTATCTGCTCCACCGACGGCCCCTTTCATCACTCACTTCTGGCTTCACATGTGAACACGCCATACATCAGGAAAGAGCTGATGACACGATGCAGCACTCCAGGCACACCGCACCACTACCTGAATAGGTACTTGCACCCCACCCCACCCCGCCTTGGCTTCGGAGGCCCTCCGCCACGGACCGGTAGACATGGACCCTCCGGAGCGGCCGCCGCTCAATGGAACTCTGCCTTGGCCGCCTGGAAGCACAGGCTGTCTCGGCAATCTGCATGTTCCCTCATGCAGCTCGCCAGGCTGCCTGCTGTCCCCCTCTCACCCCGCCCCTTCTTACCTGCATGCCACGGCTCCCTGGGGTAGGTGCTGTATGTCCTGTGGTAAGCCGAGCGGCGCGGGGTCAGCAGCAACCGAGTTCAGACCATCCCCGCGCCAAAATCGACGCTTGTAGCACACCGATTTCACTCCATCATTGTAACTGAATACTGAGGCACCCCCTTTGAGTATTTCGTTGCATGTTCCTGCTGCGGTAGACTCCGTCGGAGGAGGGCGATGGAGGGTGAGCCAAGACAGGCATCCCAAAAGTTGAACCACTCAAGAGGGCGCCAATCTCTAGGTATGCTTTCGGTGTGCTTTTGACGGCCATGGCTGTGGCTCACCGTCACAGCGTCTGCGCTAATAACAGCAAAGGGGACAGAGTCGGAAGCGCCAGCGTCGTGTCCGCCTTTGCAGATAGCTGGGATTATTTCTGCCCCGCGACACGCCCACCGTCGGTGTGTGGCACAGTGAAGGGACTTGCAAGGGAGGGAAAGATGAGATAGATGGATGGGATGGAGGGGGATTGGGTTAGGGTTGGAAATAAAACCACACTTACACGACCTTCGTTCAGATGCAATCCCGCCCCCCTCACTGCTTGCCATGTTGTACAAACCACCTGCACTAATAGGTGAGGTGGTCCAAGTTTGTGAGAGATCCGTCGATATCGTGTCGCCCACTCCCGGCTCCCAAAATGTGTGTGGTGCCCGTTGTTATCCGTAGTGGCTGGCCTCCGAGGAGATCTTGATCCCACAGAAGGGGAGCCAAGTAATCACGACCTGTAACTTCCCTTCGGTCTCGAGCGCAGCAAAAGAGAGAGAAGTCATGTCTCATTAATGCTAGAGGCCCGCGTCACTGCTGCGTCTCATCCATCCAGGAAGGAAGGAAGGACGAAAAGCGACCACCAAAATCGAGGGGAACAAGATGTTCTGACCCCTTTTAGAACCAAAAAGCCATCCATAAAAAGAATCATCCGTCCTGTTCGCCCGGATGACGATTTGAAAAGTGTTGCCAACAAGTGCTGACGGGCTTGGAAAGTTTGCGTCACAGAAGCCTCCGTTCCCGCCAAAGACCGAGCGAGCGCCTAAAA
Source organism: Parathielavia hyrcaniae (assembly GCA_033575675.1). Lineage (NCBI taxonomy): Eukaryota > Fungi > Ascomycota > Sordariomycetes > Sordariales > Chaetomiaceae > Parathielavia > Parathielavia hyrcaniae. The sequence continues at coordinate 26,668 of MU863625.1, forward strand.
AGCTGGAAAAGGAGTCCCCGACCGCCGTTTGGGTTTAACGTTATTATTGAAGGTAAGAAAAAAAACGCCGGAAACGCCGCTTTCATAACGCCAGCCAGCCATACGAGCACAGCTCAAACCAAAAAAAGGACGCCTCCAAAGTCCACAATACACCAAAAATACTGGTAGAACACCAACCCGCTCAGCCATCCACAAACACCTGAATGCCGGCCTTGTCAGCCACGAAATGGCCCCCAGGAGGCGGTGGTGGTGGCGACTGCTGCGGCGGCATGCCCATGGGCGGCGGAGGCGGCTGCATCGGGAACCCGTTCGGGGCCATCCCCGGGTGCGGCATAGCATGGTGAGAATACGGCATACCGCCGCCGTACATGGGCTGCTGGTGGTGGTAGGCGCCTGGGGGAGGAGGCGGCATCATGCCCGGGTGCGGCTGGAACGGGGCTCCCGGCTGCTGATCGGCGTAGTCGTCGCTCCAGTCGCTGCTTCCGCTGCTGCTGCTGCTGTCGTCGTCGTCGTAGTCGTCGTTTTCGACGGTGGCCGGCCTCGGACCCCAGGTGCTGCCCGTGGGAGTGGGTTGGGTGGTGCGGTGGTTGTGGGAGGACCGGGCCTTCTTGGAGGACTTGTGCTTCCTGCTGCTGCGGCTAGGGGAGGGGGGGTATAGGGCGGAATCTGCTGCCTCGTCCCAGTACCAGTACGGGTTGGTCGACTCGACAAAGCAGACACTGCTTGTCCCGCTGGACCACGAGAAGACGGACCCGCCGGAGCCAGTGCTCCGGGCGTCGAAGTCCTCGTCGTAGTAGCGCCGGATGCTCTTGGTCTTGCGCGGATTCCGGCCGCTGAAGTAGATCAGGGCCTTGACCGCCGGCTTGTTGTCGACACGGATATCTCTGTAGTCGCCATTCGCCCGCGAGCGTGAGGCCGAGCTGCTGGGGCGGATTGACATGGTTGTAGGCGGGAAGCTGGGGGCGCTTGTATATAAAAGTGTATGTGTATGGGTCAGGGGGTCTGACACTGGAGCATCACCTTAAGTAGCACGGTCTGGGTTGATGGCCCTTGTCCACACCGAGGCCGATGGGGTCTTGTAAAAGTGCTGGGCGAGGAGACGGGGCGATGTGTTCAGAGGCAGGAAAAGGGGAGAGAGAAGGGATCGCCAAATAAGACGGGCGTCGCCCCCTGAAATATGGACGGTGCAAACGTGAGGGAGGCTCGGTGTGCTCACCATGTAAAGGGTGCGTAGCAGACACGCCCGCGTGCCTGCTTGAGCTGGGCACAGTGGGCGCGTCTGCAAGTTGCAGAATGTCATGGTTTCACCAGACTTCCTGCCTCCAAGCGGGCACGACAAGCTGTCCGTTTGACTGGGACTGCGCGAGGCTTGAGCAGCACGGGATCGCAGACTCGGCAATGGGGCGGAGATCCGCCTGCATTGATTCGTCCCGGTGTCACGGAAAGCTCACCGTCAAAATATAGCTCGCAGGGCGTGGCGGATCGGAGTACCTACTGGGTGCGTTTGGCACACGAGCCGGGCAACCATTGATTGGTGTCGGTCATTTCAGGGCCCCTCTCACTTGCATGATGCGTATCCGAATACCAGTCAGCCACGCGCCCTGCTTTGGAGGAAGGGCTCTGACAGGCTAGGGGTCGGCGGTTGATGATGGTGCCCGCTGCATCACCAGCTTGGCGGTCAAGATGCGAGCACCCGTTCTGTGGCCGCCTTGTGTGATCTTGTTCTGGAAGGGGTCATCGGGATGGCAGGGGCAACAGCTTCTGCATGCGTGCTGTTGTGTCTGTGAGAAGGCAGACGTCGGCTCCCGCACAGCCAGCTAGGGAGAACAGAGGGGTTATCGAGACTTTCGCTCCATGTTGCGCTGGCCACCGCAGAGACATGTAGTGCTGCGTGGGCTGTCTTGGGAGGGATGTTGACCTCGGGAGAAGCGCTGCGGGGCAATCAGGCTGCGCGCAGCGCGTGTCTGCCATCGCAGCATCGACGACGCAGCCTCGTGAAAAGGGGGGACCGGGCAAGCGATCGGGGATGCCACCTTGGTCCAGTGGGAGGGCTGAGGTCTTTTTCGACTGGAAGTGAGGCTGCCAGAACCAAATCGAGCTGTTAGAAAAGGGCTGGATGGCACAGGTTCGACGTCCATGATGGTGGGGGGAAACGAGGCTGTCCGGGAATAATTGGTCTCCAATTGTTGTGCGCCCACGTGTGCCAGCCGGACGCGGTCAAGTCGGAAAATACGGAATGCAAACGCTGAGGTGGAATTGTCGCGGGGGTTGAGACATCGCAGCGGGATGTTCCTGTTGCTTATTTATGCTCGAACACTCGAATTGGAGGCTTTCCATGGAATCGCCTGGCTGTAGCGGATCTGACGAACAAATTGGGCCTGTGTCAAACTGCTGCGGAACGGCCCGAAATAGAGGACTCCCTGTGGTCGAGTGCGGATTTTGGGTGAGCCATTCTGCTGCTCACTGGCATTGAATCTGGAATTTGAAGTTGATGATGGAGACATCGGAGGGATGGATGGCGGTGCCTTTGAACTGCCGGGAAGTGGGGTGGAACTACCAATACCGTAGGGGAGACTAAACCTCTTTGGTCGGTCATGGCCTGCTAATAAAACGCTAGGCCGGGGGTAACAATGTAATCTAGCGTTAACAATAACTACTAGCAGGTAAGGTATCCGTCGAGCTTCCTCCCTCTCTTCCAGGTTGTTCAGTGTAGTGCAGTAACTATTCGTATGTCTTCAGCAATCTGGTTCAGCTCACCTGCTTTTAGGCCTTGCTCTTTACTGGTAACTTAACATCTACTGTGTAGATCAGAGCCTGATGTGATAGCGCGAACGCGGCGGGGCGCATTCCGTTCCTCTTGCGGCAAGGATTGGAACCGGCCTCCGGTCATGAGTGATTGAGACTCACTGAAGGAAGCACCCCAAGATTTCCTCGAGCATCGATCTGTCTGAATACCGCTCTGCACCCTACATGCCTACTGTACCGAAGCAGTTTATAAGTCCATTCGGATGAGAAATGGGCCACGTTTCTCGAGATATCACATCGAGGGGTCAAGCTGTTCGTCAATGTTCGTCGACATTTGTCATCGTCCACAAATCAGCCTTCCGAGTTGAGTTCCTCGCTAGTCTCCTAATCGAACCTAACCTAGGTAGGTGGAACGTTCAAGTTGAGTTTTAGCCGGGAAAGGCTTTCCTATAACATCGAATATATTGCGGCGGGGGTAAGCTCGCTGCCACGGTACTCCGGCTCTATCAGCACCTTGACATAAGCCCAGCAAAGCCCACGTCTCGAAGATGGCCGCCTGCAGCCATAACTCGAGCGCGACATTCCAAAACCGAGGTTGCCATGTTGAGTCTCCTCTTGCACTGTGGACCTCGCGAGGGACACCCAGCTGATCAAGACTGAAGGCAGATCGCAATGATTGAGTTTGTGGAGCTCCTTGCAATTTGTTCCGCACTGTTTCCCAGAAACCAGGGGCTCAGTTTCAAGATGGTGGCTAGCAGTAGGGGCCTGGTTCATGGCGCTGGCACTAGACATGCCACGGACAAGAGGCATTTACTTCGCTATGCAGCTGCCATTATCGGTACCGCGTCCGTACTGTGGATGTCGATGACATGTCCCAAGAGTTGTTGCTCACGAGGCCGTTCAAGGGAAGGTGGCGAGGGTGGACAGCGGAGGTTCCCCGCCTTCCCAAGTGGTAGTGCACCGCCAAGTCTTGAATCCTGCCGCGTTACTGCACGCCAAGCCGCACCATCCGCAGAACCTGGAAGTGGGCTAGGGCCACATTTGCTGGCCACCCGCCAATCGGAGCATGCCCCCACCATCAGTCCGAAACGATTCCAGACGCGGAAACTGCCATCCCCTGAGAAAGTCCGGGGCATCGTTTTCGAGAACAAGTTTCCGTGCATCTTGTCTGGCTGCCCTGTTCGCTGGGGCCCTCCTGGAACTGAACCTGCACACCCACCTCACCGCAGACAACAACCTGAACCCTTTCCGAGCGCCCAACCTCGCCGGAGGGCCTGACATCACTGCCAACCAGCCCAGCCCAGGCATTTGCCACTTGCAACCGACTCACATCGCCCGTCAAGCAAGAACGACAGTGCCACCGACCGAGTATAGCGAGAAGGACACAGCGGCAAGCACTGAACCAGGTTCAAGAAACGACTTCACAGACCTCCCGCCGGGCAATTGGGGGTATCGGTTTCCGGGCACGGGGAGAGGGGGACCGAGGTTATCGATGGTTCCCAAGTGAAGAATCGGTTGCTGCAGGGAAGCCATCGATGCGGACACGTCCCGGCATTGCGATCAATTGACACGAGAAACCCCGACTATGGACTCCGCGGATAAAACGGGCGCTCCGGAGCGGAGGGCATCAACCAGGGCTTCAGTTCGGCTGTCAACCGATAATGACGACGAAGACTACGACCTTGCCGTGGCAGGCATGGTTGCCGACGGGTTTCGGCCGACACACTCGAACGGCCGGACAGCGCCGTCAACACCTTCCCTAGCCTCGGCCTCGACAGCGACACTGCATGCCGAGGGAAGTCCCGCTTCAACCTCGAGCGACGGTCGCCCAAAAAGCACAGCGAAACCCCAGGTGCCCCAGTACATCTTGTCGATACGAAATGACCCGAGCACATTGACCCGGTCGACGTCGAACTCGACCGAGTCCACCCTCTATGCCACCGCCGACAGTCCATACCAAGGCCCATCTGGCCCGTCGCACCCTTACCAGATGTACCCTCAGAATGTGAGGCTGGCAAGGACATTAAGCGTGGCCACCTCCTCAACCATGCCCTCATCAGAGTCGTCATACCGAGGACCGAGGGGACCAAGCTACCCGTACGGACTCTATCCCCAGACTAACGCTGTCGAGCCTGATGTAGAGCCGCCGGCTGCGATTCCCCTCGGCTTCCGCGGTCTTCCCGATCAGTACCAGCGTCGGATAGGGCCCGAGGGTGAGGATGTCGCCGACCTCATCGGCCCAGACGGCCACACCGAGCAGCTACCGCCCTACACCAGGTATCCTGACGAGGCTTATCTCCGCAAGGCGGCAGTAGTCGACAACCCCCCCAACGCGGCGGGCGGAGGGGCCACCGTGGTACAGCCCGTTCTCGCCATTCCCCCATCCACGGGTTTGAGCGTTCCAGGAGCCGGAGGGTTGGGGTTGGCCACCAGAAACCCAGAGTTCGACTCTACAGACGACCTAACCTCCGCGCGGTCACGGCACTCTACGCGAAGTTTCAGGTCGGATGAAAGCCATCGACGGTTCCGATTGGACTACGAGGAAGTCTCGGAAAAGAGGGACCCGCCAAAGATATGGCAGGCTTGGATGCGGCGAAAGGCATTTGGCATAGTCCCGTACTGGGCGATATGCCTGACGGGTCTCGTCTTGTTTGTCATGGCGATAATACTGGGCGCTGTGGTGGGTACTTTTATGAACAAGGAGAAGCGGCCGCCACGAAGACAGGGCGCTTGGTAAGTGGACGATTCATTGCCCACGAGAACGGCCATGGTGCTGACTTTATAGGGAACCGAACTATGGCGTGACTCCGATTCCAACGCCTCCGGACCTTCGACCATTACCCACGGGGACCTTCGCCATGCCGCTCATGCCTAATCGCGTATCCCAAACATGCATCCAGGATTCCACCTTGTCGCAAGCCTGGAACTGCAACCTCGTCATCTCCGGCATGACTCTGACAGTCACCCAGGACGATGACAAGTACCGCGCCTCGGTGAACTCCAACCTCACGCTCACCGTGATGAACAACGTGTATGCATACGGAGAACAGCCTCCACTGATCCAGGAGCCCGTCACGCTTGATCTTGTGGGCGACAAGTTTGAGCCTAGCCGCGGCCCCGCCTGGTTCAAAGTGATGCCGTTCAACAAGACGGTCATCCTACCGGAAAGCGTCTTCGGCTCTCCGGACGCCTCCAACTCTCAAAACCAGGCTCGCTACGCTGGGTCGATCAACGCTCGCGGCTCCAACCTCAAGCGAAAGGGGATCGCGCAACCAGGGGACAAGCCTTGGGTCTGCAAATGGCCGAACACCCATCTCAAACTCCTCATCTATGCTCAGCAGAACTCGAGCTACTCGAACTGGAGCAAGACCATGTCCACATCGTCGTCATCATCGTCGTCCTTGTCGTCGTCCTCGTCTTCGACCCTGTCCGAGTCGTCAACATCCACAGCCTCCTTCTCTACTCCTCCGCCAATACCTGTCGACCTCTCCGACGACGAATTCACCGCCAACGAATTCCCACCGTCCAGCAAACAGCGGACCAGTGGCGGCGGGGAAGCCCACTTCCCCCAGAAGCTAGCCGACTCCCTCGAGTACACGAGCCCTCCCCCTCTGGAGCCAGCTCAAAGCAGCAGCAGCAGCAGCAGCACCAACTCGCCCCCGCCCCCGCCATCCACAACCGAGTCCACAACCGAATCCACCTCCTCCTCCGACACCTCCTCGGAAACCTCCTCCTCCCCCGACACCTCCACAATGACGACGACCCCGACTGCAGATCCGACCGGCCCCTTCGGCCCCATCGACACCGGCGACGGCTTCCCGCCGCCGCTCGAGGCCTACCCGCGCGTCGTCAAGCTCGAGGAGCACCGCGTCTCGACGGCCGGCGCGCCCCGCGCCCAGTGCACCCAGGTCGAGATACTGGGCCTTGGGGAAGAGGCCCGCCCCGTGCGGGACGAGCTGGGCAGGCTGGTTGTCATTGAGATTGAGGAGGTGGATGCGTTTGGGGAGGCGGCGGGTGAGCTGCCGACGGCGGCTACGACGGGTGTGGATACGGCGGAGGTGGAACGGATGCGGAGGAGTGGTGGTGGTGGTGGTGGGGTGGCTGGTGAGGACCCTTTGTTTCCGGATTATAGTCTGTGCGGGTGTATGTGGTTCCTGACGTGATGTCGGGTGTGTCTCTCCCTGTTTGTCTGTTCAATGAGTGGGTGTCTCTCTCTGACGTGTTTCAGGCGTCGGTGGTGCATGTGTGTTTTCCCCCGTCATTGGGCGGCTGGCCTTCCTTTTTGGATTCCGGATTCCGGATTATGGATCCTGGACTTTCCTTACTGTGGATACTAGTCATTGGGCTCATGGGCTGGCATCGAAAAGGCGCTTCTCTCGCCCCTGTCTTATCATCCATCTGATGGAGGCATTGGAGGGGCTGGGTGTTGGGTATATCCGGTTGTGTTTTTTGGTGGCGTTCTGGTTTGAAAGATACTCGGAGGGCTGGGGATGAACATGGGCTGGGAGAGGGGTGAGGGGGGGGACCATTATGTTGTGCGAGTACACGATCGGATTGCTGTCCTGTTTTGGGGACCTGTTGAGGTAACTTCCTTGGGCTTCGCTATGGGGTCGGACACTGCTGGTTGATAGCTGGTTTATATCAGTATATAGTGAAGGTCAACTCGTGTTGGGTCAATGCCATGACGAGTTCAAGTGCAAACAGAGTCTTTTTAAGTGTCTCGAAAGTTGAAAGCGAGTTGCTGGTTGCCTTTGCATGGACAGGAACGGCTGAACACGGTGACGGATGTGGAACTTCAGGGATGGGATCGATCGACAAGGAAAGGGTCTATTAAAGGATCGTCACAACAATTGCTCGGAGATCGATACCATCCGGCTCTGGGATGGTGCTAGCATGCGTTAAGATATCCATTGCTCCCAGGTAACTGTTTGTTGCCACGTCCTCCTTGAAAGGAAGTGATCCAGTGTTGGTGCGGTATAAATCCAATGTCCACTCTGAGAGAAACCACTACAGGTTAGCCTGTTCCGTGTGGGTAACTTGTAGCGGTTCCAGAGACAGGTAAGACGGAAGAGTGGGCGATAGTTCATTGGGCAACGCTGTGGCCGGTGAAGTGATACCATGGGTCGGGAGTAGGCATCATCAATTGGGGTCATTGGGAGTCTGGGACCTAAGCTTGCGGTGGTCGGCATCCTGTCATCAGGTCTAACATGATGATATCTTGGGAAATCCATCAAGTCCCTGGCCAACGTCCCTGCTCAGCTGTTCCCTATCCTTTGTTGCCGCAGTGGCTTGACTGCAACTCTCTTCGCTGGTCGGTGCCTATCTACCGGCCCATGGACGGGATGTTCGTGCTAATTATGACCAGAATTTATCAGCGCCAAAGTGTTTGATAAGAGGTTGAGTCCGTTGAGGTTGTCACACTGCGTACTTACAGGTTGCTGGAATACAGTGTGATGGCCTATTGCCTTCTGATTACTGCGGCCAGTGTCCTGAGAAGACAAATATCCTGAGAAGTCACTCTATCTCGACGCCGCCGAACCTTTTGACGTCGCTATGGATCTGCCCAAAGATGCCTCGGACTTGCCCGTTGGGCATTTTGACGGGCACTATCTCTGAACCGGCGAAGACACTGCGTCTCATGAAGATGGCTTCGGCCTGACGGGCACGAGTCATGGCAATCCGCAGGCGCCGACGGTCGTACATCAAATCGGGTGACTTGGTCTGACAAAGATCCAGAAGGACAAAATCCGCCTCAATGCTCTCCGCCTTGTCTGCCGTGAGCACGCAAACTTGCTGGCGCTCTTGGCAGGACAGAATCCCGAGTGCAACCACATCCTCGAGGGACCTCTCGTAGTCTTGGACATGTGCCTCGTAGAAGACAACCAGCAGCACCGACTTTGGCTTGCCTTCCAGGCTGCGAAGCGTTTTGTTCTCGAGAGCCGTAGAGATGAGACAAATGATGTGCACAAGGAGCCGAGCAGCGACGGTATCCATTCCCAACATCTCCTTCTCCTCATCTTCAACCCTCGTGTCATCAGACGCAATCAAGATGCGATTGCTTCCAGTGGACAGCGTCGGGCATTCCTTGACCAAGAAGGTGTGCCAGGCCTTGGTTTCCGCCGGCCAAGGTTTTTGCCAGTAGCCTCAGGTTTCATGACTCCTTCGTAGAAGAGCGTCGAGGGAAGATCGGGAAGGCCAGCCAGGCCTCGGTGGTTCAGGAGTTGCATCGTGCAGCCATCCTTGAATGCGCGTTTCACCAAAGCGCGCAGCATCGAGCCGTCCTACAGTTTGGAGACGGTGAGCAGTGATACAAGTTTGGGGTGATACTTTCTCTTCGATGAATGGAGATGGAGAGGGAATGACTTACCTCGCTGTCCTTGTTGTTGAGATGCATCTTGTGCGCTCCAGCGGCCCAGTAGACTGCATTCAAACTGCGATGAACGAGATTTCTGGTACTGGAAATCGGCCAAGTTGACCGACGGCTGTGCTAATGGAAGGGAGCCGGGCGAAATTCCTGAGGGGAGCAGAGCGAGATTTTGATGCCCACCTCGCTTGGAGTGCAGAAGAAGAAGGGTGTAATCGAATGCATGGAAACCAAGGACGCTTGCGTGTTGAAATAATTTTTGAAAGAAACTCGCGCCAGGAAATAGGGCCAATGAAAGTGTGTGACCCGTCTTCAGAGTTCAGATGGAAGATGTTGATCGCTGTACTTTAACAATGTAAACAAAGAAACCGAGCTCCAACAGTCTGTGTGCTGAACATGCGGCTTCTCCCGCGGTATAAAAACAGCACCGGGCATCCCAGACGATTCCGGCAGCAGAGCTGTCGACGTTCAAGCTGCCACTGTGAACTCGCTACTAACGGCAGTGGTGCTGTCAAGAGTCGTGCCACTGTCACCGTCGGTGCTCTCGTCGCCAGTTTTATTGTCAACTAGTAGTCTTCTCTCTAGCAGTGGCTTCAGTGCCAGCGGATGTGGCCCGAGATTCCGAGCCGGCCACAGAGGAGTTGAGGCGAGTCTGGCAGACTGCATGGGAGTGGCCGAACTCCTGGCACAATGTGCACCACTTCCGAGGGCAGTGCTTCTTGCGGTGGCCGAGCCGCCCACACAACTTGCACTTCCCCTGAACTGGACACTTCTTGGTTGCGTTCTCGGCTGCTGGGCAGATCATGCAAAGTCCGCTTTTTTTGTCCCGGAGACGGCCCTTCCTTTCGTGACCCATCTCTCTGGCTGCCATGGGATTCACAGGACAGCTTTTCCTCTTGTGACCAGCCTGGCCACAGTAAGAGCAAACGTTGCAGGCTTCTTGTCTATGCTCTGTGCTCCGGCAGACGGAGCATCGGGCAACATGAGGCACCGGACAGCGATTTGGTGTATGACCTGGCAGCCCGCAGTTTCCGCATTCCAAAGATTGCAAGCACCGCTTCTCCCGGTGTTCTAGACTGTTGCAGTTCCGGCACCGGTCCATGTATGGGGTCGTCCTGGGTTTTGAGCCCTTCCCCGGCCCCTGAGGCTCACCGTTTGGCGTCTTTCCGGCCTGGATGGAGGCGGCGTCTTTGGTAACAATGCCCCCATGACGGGCGACATCCTCGTAGATCTTCTCTGGGAGCTGCACGTCTCGATCGTCGAGGACTTTCTTAGGCGTTGAGCGGTTGACGAAGATGCCTCGGCTCATGAGGATCATGTCGACCTGCAGAGAACGAGTCAGGGCACGACGGAGGCCATGACGGTCGAGGATAGCCCCAGATGGGTATTTCGTCTGAACAAAATCCACAATCGCAAGATCGGCCAGCACACCGCGCGAGTCGTCGACTGCACGGACGAGGATCCGGCGACGCTGATCCTGGGAGAGAAGGCCATCGTGAACCATACTGTCAAGATGTTCGCCGTACAAGTCAACCTGGGCCCGGTAGAACGAAACGATGAGGATCGTCTTGTCTCGACCACCCAGCCGCTTCAAAGCCTCGTTCTTGATGGCGGTAAGTGCGACAGTGGACCCATAAGCGACGTGTTTGCGGTTGATGAAAGATTGGTCCTCCTTTTCCGTTTCTGCCCCTTGCAACTCGACCAAGACGCGCCGGCTGTCTTTGGCGAGGGTAGGGCAGACCTCGAGCAAGAAGTCGTGCCATGTCTTGGTCTCGGGTGACCAAGCATCTGCGTGCACGACTGTTGATTGCAGAATGGCCAAGTCGTCAGCCGTGAGGTTGGCTGTAGCGGGGTTGTTAAACTTCTGCGAGTTGACCTGTTATAATGTTAAAATTGTTCTGGAATTGGAATTATCCAAGGCTTACCTACCTGCACATCACCGTGACCTTCCCTCGACCCATTGTCGGTTTTGTTGTTTTCGGAGGCAGCGGGTCGGTAACCAAGAATCTCGGCCACGGCCGCGTTGCCGCTGATACTCGACGGCACAATGCCCATTGGTCTTCTGGAAAATAATCAAAAGTTTTTGATCTTATTAGTGTGGTTGCCCTGGGACTTGGGAAGATAGCTAGGTACCTTGATTACCGAGTACGTCGCCCGGAGTGATGAAGCGAAACATGATTGAGAATCTAAAAGCCGGCGGCAAATTTAGAAGGAGTCACAGAAGCTAGATATGCAATGAAGGGTCACGTTAGGAAATGCCAAAGCAGTCGCCGTTGCCTCAATTCCTCGGGGTGAAGGAGGCACCGAGCCATCGTGGCTTCAGACTTCAAGTTCATTGGAGGCTGGGGCAGCATGCAATAAAAAGTTCAATATCGAAATGAAAAATCTAGTCCATGACTCATATGCGTTTGCTGAGCTTGGGTTGCATATTAAAGAGTTTGGAAGGCAAAGCAGGGTAGGTTCCTAAATAATTACACCACGATCGCGTTGCCTTGGTGAAACCCAGGGAGTTGGGAATTTGCAAGGCAAGAGCGAGCTTCATCCTCGGTGTTTCAACCCTAACCCTGACACCCTCTTTCTTCGGCAACACCCATGGTGCCTGCTCAGCTTCCGAGTCCCGTCTTGGCCGCAGATGGTGAAGCGTCGAGCGTGAGGCTGACTGCCTGGGACAGGGGTAAACGAAATTGGACGTTGAAAAGAAGTGTGAGGCACCGAAGCCTCAGCTGAATTGCGATGTCTTTTCTCTCGACAATCGAGGGAACTGGATTGACGGCAAGCCATGGCTGAACCGGAGCACAACGCAAGCGACATCATCACATATATCGGCGTGCCGCTAGGTGAGATTCCTTTGGCCCTCATCAACCTCGTCGCCTCTCACATGCTGAAATAAATACACCAATAACTTGCAGCCGTGCTCGGAGTGCTGCCGATACTATGGAACACGGTCGCGACCCTGGCATCGCTCTCCAAGATCAAGCAGATCCTGCGGCATAGCAAGCTGACGGCCCTCACGCGCAGCGACGTGGTCAATCGCATTATCGAGGTCGAGCTGCCCCGCTATGCCGTCCGCCCCATGGACCGCTACTCGGATCGGGACGATTATTGGACCCTCTCGCGCAACCCGTCCAGCATCCCCGGCGGCACCTGGACCACCTTCAACTGGCGCTCCAACATCATCGGCCACAACACCCAGCGCGTCGAGTATGCCGACCAGCTGAGGCAGCCCCAGGTCGAGGTGGCCTTTGACGACCTCGTCTGCTACCTGCTGGACCTCGGCGCTGTGCCGGATCCGCAAGGATGGCGTCTATTGCGGTATGCTATGTCGAGCCTGCACCCTGGTGGCTTATCGATATCCATGTGGCTGACACTGTCTGCGAAGCGCGAGCGGTTTGTGGGCGCCAGTCGGGAGTGCCCTGATGAAGTCGCCGGACGGGAGGGAGAAAGCCTTGACGATCGCGCCCCTTGACGGCTCAGACGGGCATCTCTCCCTGAAGGTCGTGTGGACAGAGCCCTGGATAACGAGGGACGACTCTTACCTCCCCCCGTACTGGGTCCGTCTCCCTCCATCGCCGCGCCGCCGGACACCACCAAGCGAGGAAGAGGGCGAGGCGGCAGAACCCGAAGAGGACTCCAAACCTGCAAAAGGAGAAGAAAAGGCCCCATCGTCAGCAGAAGAAGACTCCTCCTCCTCCAGCATCCAAAAACCCTCCCTCGACTCGGCCCGCCAACAAAGCCTCTCGCACTCACGCCACCCCATCACCTGCCAAATCTCCACCGACGGCATCGCCACCGCCCTCTCCCAAGCCGACCACCTCCAACAAAGCCTAACCGACCTCAGCAGCGCGCCGCTCTACATCGAGCACATCCGGCTGCGGTCGCCCTCCGGCAGGTCCGACGGCGCGTGGTTCGCGAGCGCGGCGACGGCCTACGGCACGACGAGCCAGACGATCCTGTGGAATTACAAGATCCCCGACGACATCCTCGCCTTTGCGCGCAAGGAGACTGTCCCTTGCGGCGTGCTGGTGCTGCTGGGCGTCGTGGACGAGTCGGCCACGCCCGAGTGGGCGACCCGGCACGGCGACGACCAGGGCCGGCAGCTGGACCAGTTTGCGCGGCGCACCCGCGAGCAGCGGGCGGCCATGGAGGCCGAGGCGAGGATGGCGCCCGCGCAGAAGGCGGCTGCGGTGAGGGAGAGGGTTATGCGGGAGAATGAGCAGAGGGTGCAGGATAGTGAGCTTTTTTTCGTCTTCGGTTATGATTGATTGTTCCGGGTAGCCTTGAATGTTGGTGCTGACATTCAGACAGTGCGTGACAGGATGAGGCTGGATGCACAGCGCCGCGAGACGCGCATGATGGAGGCGATGCAGAGCCCCAAGTGGGATACCGGGCTCGTGGCGGAGCGCAACCTGGCGTGGATGCGCAAGGCCGGGGAGGTGCATGATGAGCTGAACCTCAAAGAGGTCGTAGGCACGGTGCTGCACAGGATGGTGCTCGACGGCGAGTTTTCGTCTCGGCTCTGCCGGATGCTGGATCTGTGGAAGGCCTGGGCCGAGAACGGGGGCATGCGGAGGTCGGATCTGACGGCGCTCCAGGAGGACCAGATGACGTTTGCGTACGCCACGCTGTTGGTGGCTATCATCAAGGACACGTCGATGGCGCTGGAAGGAACCGTGTCGATGGACCTGCAGGAGTGTCTGAGGATGTGGCGGACAGTCCGGTTGGGGTAGCCCTGCGCCGATAAATTGGTCTGTAACACCAAAGCTGTACATCACATGTTGTTACAGCGACCTCGATACCCTCCTGTATTGCACAGAACTTTACACCATATCCTAAAAAGCCCCTAACTCGCCCGCTCAACCAACCCTCTGCACCCCAAAGAAATAGTTCCCCACCTTCTCACTCCCCCTCACCTCCCTCCACCCCAACCCCGGCACATACACCACCCCTCTCACCGTCGGCGTCCCCCACATCCCACCCTTCTGGGCGAAATACTCCCTCAACTCCGCCTCATTCACGTACTTGGCCCAGTCGTGCGTGCCCTTGGGGACCACCCCAAGGATATCCTCCGCCACCAGATTCGTCGTCACCCAGCTCGTCCACGTGCGCGCGATGGTGCTCAGCACGAGCCACCCGCCGGGCCTCACAAACTCGCCCACCCGGTCGAGGAAGGCGGCCGGGTAGTCGACGTGCTCGACCACCTCGAACAGGCTGACCACGTCGTATCGCTGCTCCTCCTCCCCCGGCGCCGCCTCCTCGGGCAGCGCGAGCGACTCGATCGTCTCGTTGAGGTAGACCAGCTTGCCGCTGCCGCCGCCGCCGCACACCAGCGACGGGTCCCGCCGGGCGTGGGCGCGCGCCACCGCGAGGATGGCCGGGGACGGGTCGATGGCCGTCACCGAAGCCGTCGACGGCAGGCGGGCGGCCGACTCGGCGAAGATGCCGCCTCCGCAGCCTACGTCGAGGTAGCGCAGGTTGGTTGTTTTTTGAGGGGGGTTGGATGAGGAGAGGCAGGTCTGGATGAAGTCGTGTCGGAGCGGGTTCATGAGGTGGAGGGGCTTGGACGGGCCATAGGGGTCCCACCAGGAGGAGGCCAGGGCAGAGAAGTGGGAGACTTCGGTTTCGTTGACGGAGGAGGAGGAGGAGGGGGTGTGTTGGCGTGTTGGGGTCGTGCTGAGCTTTCTTGTTGATGGATGGTGGCTCGGTTGGAGGTCTGGGATGGCTTGTGTCGCCGCGGCCGACGTGCGGCAACTCAGCCGAGCCGGTCGGAGGGATTTCGTGACATGCCGGAGTGATGGCCGCATTTTTGGGTTATTGGCGGCGGTTGATGGACATGGCTGTGCCGCGCGGATCGACTGGAATCTGGTCGAATGTCGAACTCGGCACTTTTTGGGCGCCGTCGCGTGGGAGGAGACGGAATCAGCGCCGCAGGGATGCAGCAAATCTAATCGACCGCGCGGGGTTCTAGAACAGTTCTAGCGTCTGCCCCACAAGATGGAAGCCTGCTGAGCCCGGTGCCCCGCTTTCCAAATTTGTGCAAGGGACCACTGTCCCGAGAATCACACAAAGTTGCCGAGTTCGGGCTGGACGAGGGGCATGTTTGTCAGCGCCCGTCATCAGTTGGGAAGCAATTGCATTGCAACAACGGTGCGTGATATGATCGAAATCGCAGTGTTAGTAAGAGCTGCCTTTGGTCAACGAGTGGCCGCGCCGGCATTCTTTCTCGGCTTTCCTGGGGTAGGTATCTAACCCCAGCAAAGTCAGCAGGCCGAGCCCTCGGCCTCCGGCGGGCACCCTGCTAATACCGAGAAACATCCTGCCGTTCCCGGCTGACTGGATCCCGTCCCTGACATCTGATTCTACACGGTAGATATCCAGTTTCGAATCTAAGGGGCTCCTCCTCACATCAGACATTCGCGAACACAAGGCTTAGCGGAGACAATAACATCAGACAGTAGACCAGTAATTCGTCTTCACGACTCAGCGCAAATCCACTCTCGCCGCAAGCCGCAGTCGCAGTCGCAAACAGTTGATTTTTCCGCCCCTCGCTTTCACCACCATACCATACCCAAAACCGCGGTCACCTCCTTCTCCCGCTGAGAGCCACAACCAAGTCAAGCAACCCCTCAGTCGCAACCATGCCGACCACCACCGTGCCCGATGATATCCTCGCCTCCCAGTTCGACTCCATCCCAGAAACAATCCAAGCCTTCCGTACGCCCCGAGCAGCCCCCCCTCCCCCCTCCAAACACCCCCCAACCAACTTCAGACCCCCCAACTAACCCCCCTTCCTGCCCCTCTCCCGCAGAAAACGGCGAATTCGTCGTAGTCCTCGACGACCCCTCGCGCGAGAACGAAGCCGACCTGATCATCGCGGCCGAGGCCGTCACGACGCAACAGATGGCCTTCATGATCCGGCACTCGTCGGGCCTCATCTGCGCGCCGCTGCCGGCGCAGCGCACCCTCGACCTGGCCCTTCCCCAGATGGTAGCGCACAACCAGGACCCGCGCGCCACGGCCTACACGCTCAGCGTCGACGCGGCCGACCCGTCCGTCACGACGGGCATCAGCGCCCACGACCGCGCCCTGGCCTGCCGCGCCCTCGCCGACGAGGCGGCCACTCCGGCCAGCTTCCGCCGCCCGGGCCACGTGTTCCCGCTGCGGGCCGCCCCGGGCGGCGTGAGGCAGCGGAGGGGCCACACCGAGGCCGCTATCGACCTGTGCCGCCTGGCGGGCAAGAAGCCGGCCGCCGTCATCTGCGAGCTGGTGGACGACGGCGCCGAGGTGCCAGGCCGCGCGCTGCGGGAGGAACCCGGCATGTTGAGGGGCCAGGCGTGCGTCGACTTTGCGAGGAAATGGGGGCTGAAGGTGTGCACGATTGCGGATATGGTTGCGTATTTGGAGAAGACGGAAGGCAAAGTAAAGGCGAATGGCTCGTGAGCGGGAGAGGGCTATGGTTGATTGGAGCGGTGTCACCGTGGTGGTTTTGTGAAACAGGAAGGAACTGGGCTGAATTGCCATTGGTTTGGTCCGGTTCCAAGAGGAGTTGGATTCGGTCGAGGGGGATTTTCTTTATGCATCGATGTATATATGTCCTTGGTTTTGGCGCACTGTGGCATGCATCGGATTTGGCTACGAGAAGAGAAAAGGTTACACAGCATGCGAGAGATCGATCACAATCCCATCCACATGATTGATACTTGAGCTTGCGCCGTACCCCTCGAGTACGAGGACCGCGCGATAATACATTCGCCTGTGTTTTATACATGCCCAACCCTTTTTCTGAACCTGGTGTATGCAACATATGAAAACCGTGATGCATCAGGAAAAAGTACCCTAACACATGGGCTTCGACATAGGCGCAATAATGCCCTGCTTGACGATAACCCGCGGCTTCGTCGCGTCCTGGAACGTCTCCTTGGTTGACCATTCAGGGCCGACCGGCAATCGCAGCGCCCGCTCATACTGCTGCTGCGACTCGAACGGATGAGGCAGCCCCGAGGCAAGATACCTGTCGTTCTGTGCAAAGTCAGCCTCCTATCTCCTCTCACGGTGGGCGGCGTGCGACTACGAACCTTTCTAACCCGCTTCTCGTTGACGATGACGTCCTTCAGCTTGAAGTCTTTGCGGTCCTTCTTCTTCACGCCTTCGACTTTGGTGATAAACCGCCCCTGGTGCCGCCTCTTCTCGCGGTTGCTGACGCCCTCGCCCACCCAGTTGCCCCATCCGGGAAGCGTGTTGTCGATCTCCTTTTCGTCGTCCTCCTTCTCCATCTCGGCCTTTTCCTCCTCAAACTGGCCATGGACGTCTTCGCCGGCAAACGCCCGCTCAATCAGCTTCTGGTCACGAATGGCCATGGGAAGGTGGAGGTCAGCCTCGTTGTCCGAGTCTTGATTGCCGTCGACCGCAGTAGCAGTGTCCTGGGACGTAGGCTTGGGCTTGGGCGCCCTGGTGGCGAGTACCGCAGCGCTGGAGATGTCCAATTCCACGACCTTGTTCTTGTTGGCCTTGTTGCTCTTCCCGCCAGAAGGCTCAGCCTGAGCCCAAACACCAGCAGAGCCAGCTGCTGATGGCACCGATTCGGCCGATGCCCACGCACCGCCTGCGCCAGCCGAGGAGCGCGACTCGATCTGCGCGCCCCGGCGAGTTTGTAACGCCGACTCTACTGTTGCCGTCGACTTGACCGACCCACGAGCTTCAGCGGCTTTGACTTTCTTGGCTTGGTTGGTTTGAGCAGCGTTGCCCATCCCATACTGCCGGCGGCCAATCTCCATCTCGTCAGCATCCGAAGCCCCTTCATCATCCGAGTCTAGCTGGCGACGAAGCTCAGCGATGGCGTCGTCGTTTTCTTTCTTGCGCTGCTCTTCGCCTCGCTGCATAAACTTCATCTGCATCAGCTTGGAGCGAGGCTCATCGGCATCGTCGTAGGCCGCTGCACGCTCGAGCTCTGCAAGGAGACGGCGCCGCGGGTCACCTCCTTCGGAGGCGTCCGAGACATCAGATCCGTCATCGTCGTCATTATCCGAGCCGCCGGCCCGACCCTCGACGCGACGGCGCAGGTCTTCCTTCCTCCGAGCAATCTCGGTGAGGCCAGCGCGGAAATTTTCATCCCATACCGCACGCCCGGCCTTCTTGCCCAGCTTGGCCCACTTGCTTTCCCTGTGCCGGGTCCCCATGCGTTCCTCGGCGCGTCTCCGGTCGACGAGCTCGCGCTCGTCATCCGAGTCCAGTTCGCCGGCCGCCAGCGCCGCCTCGTGTTCCGCCTGCTCCTCGCGGAGGAGCTCCTTGCGGTGAATGCGGCGGTAGGCTTTACTCTTGATCTTTTTGATGCGCTTCTGTCGAGCCTGCTCGCGCGAATGCAGATCCCGCTCGCGCCGCCGCTGCCGGGCAATCTCTCTCTGCTCGGCCTCGGTTAACCCGGACTGTCCAGCGCCTTCACCGTCCACCTTCTTGTCAGGCTTCGCGCTTGGTCCGAGTCCGCTCTCCTCCATGATGGCCAGGATGGTCTTCTCCAGCTCAGTCCCAGACGTCTTCTCAGTGATGGGCTTGAGCTCTCCACCGTCCAGACCGGCGTCATGAGCATTTTGAGCGAGAGGAAAGATGAGATGGTCAGCACGTCGGTTGTGCTTGACCGTCTCTTTCCACCGGTCGAGCGTCTCGTTGGTCTTCTGGTAGGCGGCGGCGCGTAGAAGGCGGTCTTGCTGGCGCTTGGCCAGGGGAACGTCAAGCTTCTTGGAGGAGCCAGGCTTGACGGCCTTTTCTTCCTTGTTCATCAGCCGCAGCGACCGCTTGATGTGAGGGTCCTTGACGCCTGCCAAGCCAAGATCCTTCAGACTGAGCTTGGTCTTGTTCTGCGTCCCGTTCTCCTCCTCCTCTTCTTCGTCGTCGTCTCCACCAAACCCGGAAATCATGCTTTGCAGGGCGTTCAGCCTCGATGGGTCGTCGTCGTCTTCATCCTCTTCGCTCTCGTCGTCCCCATCGGTAGACTCTTCATCCTCCTCTTCAGATCCCGATCCTTGCTGTTCCTCGCCCTCCTCATCCTCGGAGAACTGATCCAGCGCAGTCGCCAGGTCAATAGCGTCGGAGCCAAGCGACTCGAGATCCTCCTCATCATCTTCCTCCCCCACCTCCTCCTCTTCACCATCCCCATCCTCGCCACGTCTCCTCTTCTTTGACTTGACCTTCTTTCCCTTGGAGCTACTCCCCCCAAAAGCATACCCGTCAAACCGCTCCTCATCGCTCTCCCCAAACGCCTCATCCGAGTCAAGCTCCGAGTCCTCATCTTCCCCTCCGACGCCAACATGCCACTCCTCACTCTCAGTCCCGCCATCCCCATCCTCATCCGAGAAACCGGCAAACCCGTCCTCGCCACCCTCATCCCTCCTCGCCTTCTTCTTCGGCATTGCATCAAAGTCATCATCACCATCATCACCGTCCCCGCCATCCTCATCCTCGTCCTCGTCCTGCCTCTGGCGCTTTGCGGAATGCGACGACGGCGGCTTGTCGTCCAGCCAGCGCGACCGCACGCTGCGGTTCGACTCGGGCAGCTGCTCGGCTGCGATGGCGAAGGCGTCGAGCGCTTTGGCGGTGGACTTGGCGCGCGACTTTTTGAAGTGCTTGGCGTGGGACTTGCCTTTGCTGCTGCCGCCGCCGCCGTTGCTGTTGCCCCCTCCGGAGGTGGAGAGGAGGGGGCGGCCGTGGGATTGGCGGCCTGGCATGTTTCGTTTTTATTAACTTATTCCGCGGTCTCTTCTCTGGTTTAGTTATGTGAAGAGCCCTCCGTCTCTGTGTTGGGTGCTTGTGTATGGCGGAGACCGTGTCTCACGCAGGTTTTGCTGCACCAGTCGTGAATTGCAATCGAGGATTTCTTTTCTGCCCCAAAACTGCAAGGGTAACTTTTTGGCGGTCAGAAGATTTGGTGGGGCAAGACGGAGTGGGTGGGGTCTTGGCATTCAGGGCCCATTGCCTGCCGGGACGGATCCGACGGCAGACATGGAAACCCGCAAAATTTCCGGACCACGATCTCACAACCAAGCCGGGCCACAACCTGCCGCCGACCACGAACCGCGTCACCCACCGAGCCTCGCTTTCCTCCCCTCCCTCCCACACGACCGCCCACGATGCAGCCGACGCGCATCCTCCAGGCGCTGCGCTACCGCCGGCTGCGGCTGACGACCAAGGACGTCAACAAGGGCTTCTACAAGGGCACGCGCACAGGGTCCATGGGCCGGCACACCAAGCACGGCGGCTACATTATCGACTGGAAGAAGGTACGCACCTATGTCTGCCCGTCGCTGGACGGATTTAAGGTGCGTCGATTCCAAATTCTCCCCGAATACGTTGGCTGCCATGGATGCATCCCCGATGAGGAACAGGGACGAAGCTGACAAGAAACGTGGACAAAATCAAAGCTCACGCCCTTCGTGACGCGCAACATGCAACGGACATTTGGCCAGTACGAGACCAAGCTTGGGCCAAAGGACCCTGCGTTGTATATTTCCCGGTGGAAGGCCGAGAACGGGTTGGATTGATGAGATGAGTCGTTCTTCCGGAGGGCTCAACTGAGGGGCAAAGATTAGAGGATATATCGGGGAACATTGGACGCCGTCCAGTTGCATACCGAGGTCCCTGCGAATGTCCGTAGTGTGACGGATAGAAAGGGCTTGCGTTGCGGATTGGCGTTGGGCGTTTGTGAAGCTTGTGTAGGTATATCTGTACTACGACCAAGATCGCTGCTGTATCCTGAAGAAGATGGAGCAATTGCATTAAACTCGCTAACTACAAAAGTTGCACAAGCAACCATAACTTCAAACCTCGATGCTAATGATCTAAACTGAAACATAATGGGTATCCAACTAGAACCATCCTATCCTCCTCCTCCACAAACAGCCCCATTCAGTTCAGAGGCTTCTCGTCAGCCGTCACAAACCTCTCCAGACCAGGCCTCTCACCCGGCGAGGCAGGCGACAAGAACGGCGTCACAAAAGCCGTCTCGAGCCCAGGCGTTGCATCCACGGCGCTGCCATGGCCAAGGCTCACATCCTTGTCCAGCTCCTCCGAGCCCACCCTCTTCGTATCCGCAGAGACGTCCTTCACCGACGATGCCGCCACAGCACTGCTCGAGTCAGCCGTCGACGGCCTGATCGCCGACGCGAGCGTGATCATGCTCGCCGTGTCGTGCTCCTTGTGCATGCTGAAGGGCGTCGCCAGGCCGCCGATGAAGACTCGCTTCCCCGTCACGCCCGTCCCGTGGTCGTCGGGGGACAGAAAGCTGGCCTTGGCATGTGCACCCCCAAGATCTTCTTCTCCTCCTCCTCCTTCTTCCCCTTCTCCGTGTCCTCCTTTACTGCCGTCGAATAGGGGCCCGGCAGGTCGGAGATCAAGGCTTCCAGCCCCTAACCCCTGCCCAGGCCCAGCCGCCACCTCAGCAGCCCCTCTCCCAGCATCTCTCTCCCTCTGCACCGCCATCTCATCATGCTTGGACCCCCACAAAGCCCAAAGCGACAGCCCCAACCCCTTTTCCCTCTTCTTTTTCTTCTTCTTCTCCCCCTCCCCCAACCCACCCGCACCCTCACTTACACCCACATCCACCCTCCGCCTCCTCCCCGCGAGCGCGCTCGGCGGCGGCACCTCCCCAGCGCCAAACACCTCGTACCCGACCGCCACGTCGCGCAGCCGCCTCCGGTGGACCCGGGCCTTGGTCGGCCCGAAGCGCGCGTCCCAGCGCCGCTTGTGCGCGAGCCACTTGCGCACGGTGCCGACCTTGACGACGCCGACCAGGTCGCGGGCCATGCAGCAACCGGGCAGGGAAGGTGCGGGAGGCAGGGGGTGGATTGCGCCGTGCCGGGTCACGCGCTGGCGGATCATGTGGTTTGTGAAGGGGGGCAGGGGGTCGCCTGCTTTGCCGACTGAGGTGTGGTGGTGGTGGTGGTGATGCTTGGGTGGTTGGTCTGTCTGGACAGGGTTGTGTGTTAGCCGTGGGATTTTTTGTTTTTGAAATTTTGCGCCGGTGTACTTGGTTTGGGAAAGACGTACTGGACTGTCTTCTTCTTCTTTTACTTCGTTGCTCGAGGAATCGGAGGCTGAGGAAGCCGAGTCAGAAACGACCGATATTTGATCGTCGTTGAGGATATCGACTTCGGTTTTCTGCGCTCTTCCCAGTGCCCATGCCGAGAACTGTGCAACGCTCTGAGTCCGTGTCAGCATTCGGTAGACTTGAGCAGCTCCAGAAAGTCTCAACCCACTCTGTACATGAACTTCGCAGGCTTGGTAAAACTCAGAGTAGGCGCGACGTGGCACAGATCGTCCCAGACCTGCAGCTGGACATCGGTCGGCCTGTAACGATCGACGAGAGCCTTCATCTTCTCATCCATCAGCGCCTCTGGTGGCAGGTACTCAGCTGGGTTGGCGCATTTGTGCGCGAGATAGATCTGCTCGTCGCGCAACAACTCGCCACCGCCAACCATGATGAGTAGCGGAGGCAGACCGCCCAGGGTAGGTTGCATGATAGGGCTGACTAAGGGGTGAGCCAGGAGCTCGTTGGTAGTGTACATCTGGATTATCGTTAGTCTCGTGCACAGATTAGACAAGAAGGCTGCATACTTGAATCTGCTCTTTCACCTCAACCTGCTCGCCGTCAATCAGAAACGTCAGGCGGTGTGTAGCCTCTGCAACGTCCTTGGCCGTGGGGATGCCTTTCTGCTCGGCCGTCTCGCCATGTTGCCCAGGCATCTCCTTCTTCTGAGCCATGGCGGCTTTCTTGAGTTCCTCGAGCTCCTCCTCGTCAGGTGGCGGCCATGCCTCGGACGACTTGTGGTGGAAGCCCGAGGGGGGGATGTAGTCCAGCGGGCAGTCCCCAGCAACACTCGGGAATGAGTGCGTCAAGTCAACCCAGGGAGAAATGAGCACGGCACCTGCGGGCAAGGGAATGCCTCTGTCTCGCAGAATGACCATCATGCTGAGCACCATGCCGGCGCCCGCAGAGTCGCCAGCCAGGATAATGCTGCTCGGCTTCTTCTGTGAGATGAGATAGAGGTAGGTGGCCAAGCAGTCCTGGAGACCGCAGGGGAACGGGAACTGAGGTGCGAGACGGTATCTGGGTGCCAGGGCCCTCGCCTTGAGCTTCCGCGCATGGCGTTGGATCTGGTAGCGGTGCTCGTCGACGCTGCCAAAGTAGTATGCGCCGCCGTGGACATAGAGCATGACGCGATTGCCCAGGTCGGTGTTCTTCTTGCGCTCCTGGTAGTCGCCCTTCATCTCAATCCACTCGGCCTTGAGCGGGCTCCTCGGCATGCGCCATTGCCACCACTGCTTGCCGCCGACCTGGCGGATGCCGTCCGGGCCCAGCTGCTCGGCGAGGAGGTCGGCTGCCTGCAGAAGGTCCTTCTCCGGGATCTCGACGTGGTCGACCCGTACCCATTGGGGATGTGGTACCCACTGGCTTGTGAAGGCTTGCAGTTCCTCGACGGTGTGGTGCGAGGCATGGACCAGAAACGACCGGACGAGATGGAGGCCCTCGTCATAGGACAGATGTGCGGTGGGCTTGTGGGCGAGCCGTTTCCGCTTCAGATACTGTTTGTTCCGTCAGTCCGGTCTCCGCAGTTGGGATTGGACAGCTCGAATGTGGTGCTCGTCTTACATGTGACAAGAGAGTGGAAAAGATGGTCGGCGTCACGGCCAGACCCACGGTCGTGGTGTGCATGGTCGATATCTCCTCTGCTCACGGGCTTCGAGGTTGCTTCATGTCTCGTCCACGAAGGACGCCTTCTACTGCACATATAAACAAGACGGATGGATGCTGTAGGTTGCTGCTGGTTATTGAATCTCATCGCGCCATGATGTCATCAGCATATGCAGCCCAACAACGGCGTAGTTAGCTGGTTGGGGCCAACAATAGCCGGCGGCTTTTCACATGGGGCCAATGGCAGTGACTGGCAAAGCGGCGCTGATCTTGGGTGAAACCGTCTGACAGCAGTTGGGGGGCTCGGGGGTTGTGCCTTGCAGCGGGTTGCAAATTGGAAATTAGAACCAGTCCAAATTGCGTCGTGTAATCAGTCCGTCAACGCGTGCGCTAGGCGCAAATGTCTCGGTTTGATTCATCAGTCGGATTCATGTTTGGTAGGTATTCGAGAACTGCCCTGAAATGGGGGAACCGGAAGGCCCCTGATCAGACGACCCTGAGTCCTGACAGGCGACGGGATATCCCTGCATACTTCTTATCGATAAGACAGTGCCCCGCGGTGCGATGCCGGCTTCGCGTCACCTTCCTGCCTGCGGTGAACCCCAAATTGTACTTTACGGTTTCCATTCCCGGTTCGATTCGCTTTTAGAAGTACCACAAGCTGAAATCGAGACTCACCATACTTTACAAATTTTTACCAAGTACCTCGACCATCCATCCGCCCATCATGGCGACCCAGTATGAGGGTAGGCACTCATCACAATCAGCGATTCCAGCTTCGAAGGCGTGATTGCGCCGTGGAACCTAAGGTACCTTGTACCATGATGCTGAGTACACTTACACTAACCTTTCCCCTGCAATCAGTCGAGCACAACATCAAACCCACCTCCTCAACCTCCCGCCGCCGCCGGCAAGTCGACATGTCGACCTTCACAGCGCACCTGCACAACATCGTAGCCCCCGACGACCAACCCCCTTCCGCCAACACGACCCCCTCCTCAACCCACCCCCACCCCCACCATCACAACCCGCACGCCGTCCCCAACCCAGCCGACACCTCGGCCCTCTTCCGTCTGATCCAAGACCAGATGGGCACGCTCGCGTCGACGGCGCCGACGGAGTCCAACCGCGCCTTCCTGGCCTCGCTCGTCGAGGCCCTCGAGCTGGACGTGGCGCGCCCGCCACGGCAGATCGAGGGCGTCGCGCAGGAGTTCCTGGACGGACTCGACCGCGTGCCGCGCGGCCGGCTCCGGGCCGACGACGCCTGTCCCATCTGCGCTGAGCGCTACCTGGACGACCCCTACTGCCTCGTCGTCGAGCTGCCGTGCCACCAGAGCCACCGGTTCGACCTCGAGTGCGTCGGGCCGTGGCTCAGGGGGAAGGGGACGTGTCCGCTGTGCAGGAAGGAGGTGGGGAAGAGGAGGGAGGTTATTGTTGTTGAGAAGGAGGATGGGGAGGAGGAGGAGGATGATATGGATGGGCTGTATGCTTGAAAATCTTGTGGGGGGGATCTTGGTTGGGGGAGTTTGTGTTGATTTGGCGTGGTGAATCATCAAGGCTGGTGAATGATTATCTTTCTGTCAAGTTGGCATCATGGGCATGGAGCATGGCATGAGGCATGGAACAATTTGATCTAAATCATAATACGCTCTTATCAACTCCCTAATGCAGCCCATTTACCCGGAGATTTTGTACAGATCAAGTACCTCCTGGACAACCAGTCCAGTCTCGACAACCCCTCATCCATATCCCAGTTTCAATTCCCCCTTCTATCGCAAGGTCCATGAGACCTAGGCACAGCCAACCCTCACATTGGCCCGACCTGGCCACCCTTCTTCTGCTTGCCCGCGCCGCTCTTGGTCTTTTTATCCGTCTTGTCCGTCTCCTCCTTGGGATTCGGCGTCGCCGACACATCCCTATTCGCGCCACTAACGCCGAGCGGGTTCCCGTTGCCCTGGGCGCTCTCCTTCTCCCTCTTGGGTTCCGTGTTCTGCGGGTCGAAGGCGGCGTTGGTCTGCGCCGCCTCGTCGTCGGTCCCGCTCTTGGTTCCCTCGGACCGCCGCGGGCTGAGCGTCTCTCGGTCCGGCATGGGCTGGTCGTTGATGGCGAGTAGCTGCCTCGTCGCGTGGTATTGCCTGGCAAAGTGTGGAGAGGCAGCGGTGATGCTCGAGCGTGGGGCGGATGCTGGGCCGAGGGGCCGGGCTTGCATGAGGAGGGTGTGAGTGCTTCTTCGGAGCGCCATTGTGGATTTTGGGCCGGAATAGCAGTGGCTCTTTTAAACGTTTCAGCTGTTCGGGTGTTATAGAGGTCGAGTGTGCTGGCGATTTTGATATTGAAGGTGCTCCGATATTTGAAGGCATGTGGTTTCCAAGTAACTAGAGCAGCCCTCAATGTTGACTGTCGGGGACTGGTGACGTCATTTGGCCTACCAGCAGATCCCGCTCGCTGGTGGGCCCAAGTTCAACGCTGTATGTATCGCACCTCAGCGGTTAACAAACCACAACTTTGATGGGAGCAAGCAAGTGAGCTGCTATGTATGTTGCCGTGTAATCCAAAGGGCGTCTTTGTGCAGGTGCATCGGTGATTCGCGATCTGGGATGAACTCAGCTCCGCTTTCATCGTGGGCGGCAGACAGTACAGTACGAAGTACAGCATCGCCCCCCGGCGCCGCCTTGGAGGGCTGTCGTCCTGTCGTGATGACCCTCATTCTTACTCTTGCCATCGACTGAACGTACTTTGGGCAGGTATGCGTTTTTGAGAAAGAGGGAGACTGAATGTTGGACTACCGGTGATGAGAGAAGGACGAGAGCTGTCTCAATCAATCAGCAACGCTCAAGCTGAGAAAGAGAGGTACGAAATCTTGGGCCGCCCTCTCGTCCCTGTCGTCTACCGTAGTATCCCCTTTTAAGTTCTCAAGATGCCTTAGCACCCCCTCCTTACCACACGAGCCACAGGACAAACGTCTGCTATGCTGTGGCCCGGCGCGACACCGATTGACGGAACCCAGTGCTTCGGTCATAGTGTTGAACCCTGCCACCACCCACATTGCATGATGCCACACTTGCGGAGTAGCTGGCTGCAAACACTCCAATACACAGTAGTTTGTGCTCAAGCAGGTCCTCCTCATAACTCGCTGTGTGTTCTCCCAGCGTCCCCGACGAGCTTGACTTTTAGGACCTCATCGGCCCTAGCAGCCTGTGCACAGTAAGTCAAGATTCGAGTCAGGAACCTTGAGAGGGAGCCAGCAGTCGGAATAGCAGTCCGGTATGTTGGAAGCATGATGGTTGTCTGTTTGAAGCCGGCGAAGTAAGTAGGATGATGGGATGAGATGCGACATCTGACAACCCATCTTTGCTACCGTGTAGCGTTGGAGGTCCCGGGAATACCGGGAAACACCAGCAGCGCGTCACCGCCGCAGCGATTGATCGTCTGCTGCAATATCCCGAGAGCAGGGATCAACAGGGGGTTATACGTAAGAGAAGCGCATCCAGACGCGCAGTGTGCACGCAGACCGCCTGAACCCCCTTTGTTGTTGTGTGTTGTAACAGGACACAGTCAAGGTACTTCGTAGGGGTCCTGATGCATTCGAGACCTTCTGGAAGCATTCCTTTTGCGGGAGCAGTGTTTTATTGGTTTCAACTGAACTTTCAGCTGCAAAGGCCCGCAGAATGTCGGGGACATGCAGCCCTGGTTTGCTGCGTGGATGGTAGGTAACTAGCGGACATGTCCGAGCCGCCCCTGGTGCCGTGTTCCAGGCCTCCACTGGGCTGGCCGGCTGCCTGGCTGCCGAGATTTCCGCCTCGCACCGTGTCCGAATCATCAGAGGGACATTGGCCAGTGGGCATTTTCATCAGACGACTTGGCTGATGATCGAGCGCTTCTTTGCTTTTGGAGAACCTTGGCGCGATGGTTCCTGCTTGAGGCAATCTGCACTTCGTATCCGTCCCAGCACACAGTACACAGTACAGACTGCAAGTGGTGATGCACCGGCATCGGTTGGTTGGAGCATCAGCATCACAAATGCAGCCCGCACGTGGCAGGACAGGGTTAGTCTTCGAGCACTTTAGCTGAGACTTATCCGTAGTTCCGTACCTACTGTGTAATTTCTCATGCGTCAGCAAGAGCCGTTTCATGAAGAGAACTGGTTGATCGTTTTCATCGCGCTCACCTGACAGACAGGACTCAGACACTGGCCATTAAGGTAGGTGTATCTCTGGCGACCAAGATAAGGCGTACGTGGATAATCAATATTGTATGTATTTTCGTCGAGGAGGATCCTGTCGACCACTGTAGTCAGCTCGGTTATGCAGAACACAGTGCATCATATCTGCATGATCCCGAGAATCATCAAGTGGATCAATATCCGTACCGTTACCCCCCATGTGGGCTGCTCCCGCCTGCCTCGCGCAAGTTGACCCAAGGACGGAGGAGCGGTCAGATAGGTACTTAGTTGTTGTACAGTCAGCAGTTTGAAGTGGACGAACATAAACCTTGGAACTCCGATCGCTCCGAGGAGTCGGCCACGGCTGCACTGACAGCAAAGCTTGTATGGTAAGTTAGACAGAGGGCGCCGATGAGGCGTCAACATTAGTTACCATGTAGAGATCTTTGAAGGCGCGGGAGGCACCTGATGAGGCGCCTCAAAACTGGACTCTGGAGAGGTCTCAGCTTCTCTCTTATCGCATCATCCAATGAAAGTCCGAGATGACAGCTCCGCTACTAGCGCTGTTTTGACCAGAGGCTAGCCATGTTGGGCTTAGACTGCTTCCCCGGCCTGGCTACTGCCACCTCACCACCTGGCAGCCCTGGCCACGAGGTCGCCACGCGCAGGGGCTGAAAGGCCGTGCCAGGATCATCAGGCTCCCTATTCTCGCAAACGATCCCCGAGCAGACGACTGCCGACATCAACTCATTGGCACCCACCAATTGGTGATGCCTGGCGGCGCAGCAGCCAGACAACCTGGATTCAGCGGTACCGCACGGTGATTTGGTTCGCCATGTGGCATAAATTATATCCCGAGGTTAATGTTCCGCAGCGTCAGACGGGAGAACGCGACAAAAGGGATTTTGCAGAACTTGAGAATGTGACTGGTGACAGAACCCCCAGCGAACGCGGAATACACAGTAGTAATTGGAGGAGCCTGGCCTGTGGCGGATGCCCTGCGGCAGCCACAAATCATCCAGCACGGCGCGATCTGCGCTCGTTTGAAGTATTTTGGGCGTGCAATTGGCGATTTCTCCGGTCGAGGCAAACCTCCACAGCCCACAGCCCACAGAATTTCTTTGTTCTGCTGGAAGGGGGGGAAGAAAGAGCGATGATTTAGACAAAGCGATTCTCCAGCTATGGACCCTGGTTGCCAGACGGCCAGTGGCTTTCCTCACGGACTGCTATGAGTAGAGATCAGTAGATAGGTAGGAACAAGTACTACCTATTCATCCAGCCAGGCACAATATAAGGTACATTACCCAGCAAAAGAAACAGTACACTTGCAACACGTGGCTAAGGGTACAATACCTGCACCTTATCATGCCGTCTTTCTTGCTGGTGTCCATCCCTGCAGAGTCCACCTCATCAACCCGCCAAACTTCGGCCACACCCTTGGTGCTGTGACCTTCTCCACCACCTCACGGACCAACTCCGCTCCCGATTCCCCCATCTCATAAAACCGACTTTTGCTGCGCAACAAGCCCCTGGTGTCCCGGTGACCCCCCGCGCCAGATCCAAAACCTGTCCACAACGCCGCTGGCAGGAATTTGCAGATAGCTGCTCCTCATCTGAAATCCTTTCCGCGGTCCGCTCCCATCCTCGGCGTCTCCTGTCCGTCCTTTGTACCGTGACCCCTCAATCCTGGACCATCTGCCGTGTGCCGAGTACTTGCTCCCGTCCTACCAGCACTATTGCCGGCCTGTTCGCGACAAAGAGTCAACCACACTCCGCGCCCGCTGTATCGTCGACGAACGCATCGGATCTGTTTCTCGACAAGTTTCGACGCTCCTCTCGAAACAACAGTTGCCCGTCAAGCACCGCGCGGACGCCAAAAGCGTGTCTCGCTTCACCCGGCTCGGCCCGTCTCTCTCAAGGCCGACCGTTGATCAGACCCGGTTTCGTTTCCTCGACGAACCGCCCGAATTTGTTCCGGGCGCCCCGGAGGCAGCTAATAGTGCATGGTGTATGGGGCCGTGGCTGGTATTCGCTTCAAAAGAAGGCGGGGAGATTTAATCCAGCCGCCTCAGCTTGGTGGGAAGAAGGACGACCGAGTACCCGGAGGCCATGGGCAACAGCCAGGGCAAACCCGTCGAGTTCGACGGCGAAGGTAAGTGCTATGGCTGGCTTTGCTATTCTCTTCCCGCCCCAGGCCGGCTCGCTAACATGGGCGTCGCCTACACCCAGTGAACCTGAACCATTTCCGTCTCCTGCGAGTCGTCGGTCGAGGTGCCTTTGGCAAAGTAAGGATCGTCGAGCGGAAGGACACCGGCTTGTCCTTCGCCCTCAAATACATCCGCAAAGATGAAGGTAAGTCATTGTCCGGAGTCCTGTATGGTTGAGCCTCCGGAGAAACATATTGACTCGGGCCCTACAGTTGTACGTTCAGAAAGCGTCCGCAACATCATACGCGAAAGGCGGATGCTTGAGCACGTGAATCACCCATTCATCTGCAACTTGCGGTACAGCTTTCAGGATATCGAATACATGTAAGCGGGCGGAAGTACAGACACATGGTGGGACAGGAACTGGGCTGACCCCGGCAGGTACTTGGTTGTCGACCTGATGAGCGGCGGAGACCTGCGATTCCACATCTCGAGGAAAACATTCACCGAGGAGGCCGTCAGGTTCTGGATAGCGGAGCTGGGATGCGCAATGAGGTACATCCACGGGCAGGGCATCATCCACCGCGATGTGAAGCCGGATAACGTGCTTCTCGACGCCGACGGACATGTGCATTTGACAGACTTCGTGGGTTCTTCCCCCGCCCCCTGGCACCAATGCGTCTCCTAACCTTTAGCAGAACGTTGCGTCGGATGTTATACCAGGCAAAGTCTTGACAAGCAAGTCGGGGACGCTGGCCTACTTGGCGCCGGAAGTCTACGCAGGGCAGGGCTATGATGTGCGTGCGGACTGGTGGTCACTAGGTGTACTGTTCTATGAGTGCGTCTACAACAAGGTATGAGCCGCGGTTCCCCTGCTGCCTTTGCAGCGGGCCCCAGACTACCTTCTACCGCGTGCATTGCGCTGACACAAGCGACAGAGACCATTCGAAGGCAGTTCTGAATCGTCCTTGAGCACCGTCATCCAAGCCGCGAGGCCCAAGTTCCCCGTCACGAACCCTCCGGTTTCTTTGCCCTGCATGTATGCCATCAGGGATGCTTTGGAGGTTGATCCGAACAAACGCATGGGCGCGACATGGGAGAGCTTCACCCAACACGAGTTTTTCTCGTGTATCGACTTCTTGGCCCTCGAGCGCAAGGAAATCGAACCCGTCTTCGTGCCCTCTTCGGAGAAGACCAACTTCGACGCTACATACGATTTGGAGGAGCTGTTGCTGGAAGAGGCACCGCTGGAGGCGCGTGCGCGGAGACAGAAGCCTCGCGAAAGGTTGAAGGACGACGCCACGGATAAGGAGATCCGTGAGGAGGAGCTCTACCGCATGATCGAGACCGACTTCCGCCCTTTCGACTACACCGTTGCCGCCTACAAGAAGTGCGCTATCTCCCAACCTTCTGCCTTCCTTCACGTGCTAACAAGACCCTAGAATTACACAACAACAACAACAGGAAGTATTGGCGACGGGGCAAGAGGCCAACACTGCAGGCATCAGCCCTAACCCGGAGAGCCTGCAGCCACAGGCCCTAACAACCGACGAGGCCACGCCATCTCCGACCAACGGCGCGTCCCCGCAACACCACGCCCAGGACCAGACCAAACATCACCACCACCAACAACACCGCCTAGCAACCAACCACCAACGTCGCAACCCGCCCGGCCGCCCGCCCCCGCTGCCCCCTTACCCGCACCCCTACACCCCGAGCTCGACGATGAACACCACCCGTGCCGGCCGCGCAGGCACGCCAGGCATGATCGTCGAGAGCCCGACGGGTGGCGTGCAAGTCACTCTCGACGGGGGCAGCAGCTGGAGCGATCTCGCCCGGCAGGACGCGACGCTGCCTGCCGACGCGGCCGGCACCAACAACGAACTGGGCGGGAAACCCGGGCCCGGCGAGGGGTCCGGGGGTGGCGTGTTTGGGTTTCTGAGGGGCAAGAAGGGGCGGGGGAACAGTCCCAAGCCGAGAGAACGGGGTGTGTTGGGCAAGGAAGGGGCGAGGGTTGTCTTGGGGTGATCTTTTTGTGGATATGTGGTTCTCGTTCTCGTTTCAAGACGTCTCGTTTCGTGTCGTCTCGTTCGACGTCGGACCGGGGGGGGGGATATGTGTGTGGGCGGGGAAAGTGCATATATGTGGCTATTTTTTCTCACTTTTATGTGGGCGCGTGATACATATCGTTTCATTTGATTGCAGGAGATACAACAGTGGGGGACGGGAGGGATATGGATGGGTGCACAACATACCACAGTACACATGGCGGAAGGATGGATGGATGGATTTCGGTTGTGGATTGGGTTGTTGGATGAGTGGTGGATACCCGTCTGACGCTGTGGTTGGGAGGACAAGGTCGGGGTTCGAAAGTCGTCTGCCACAGTGACGCTGTTCTTATCTGTCTAGATACTGGCTCGGTCTCTTGGGAGTATAGGGGCCCGGGTCCCACCCGTTCGCGTCGTTCAATCCTGGGTTCATGAGACGAGACTGGCGGCGGTCCACAGCACCTAGTATTTTGGGCGGGGGGGTGTTGGTTGTGTGGGTTTCTCTCCCCTCCTTAATTTGGATTGGAGTTACTACGGAAGGGGAGAGAGCATGCATTCGTCATTATTCCGCATCAATTGTTTCAGTAAATAACTAGCGAGGGGGACCGCGGACGGGGAGCAAAGCCTGACAGAGCGTACCGTATGAAGTACATTTATTACTCGATGTCTCCAAACTGCTGGCATGAAAGCACACCGAGTAAATAGATCTCGAGCTGAGCCTGTGCTGCGGTGTGTTTCAAGCAACTAGGGTAGGAAACATCACCGCTTTCAAGTCGTTTCGACCTTGAGCTCATGCTTATGCTACCGGGCCAGTTGCGAAAATGGAGACAGGCAGTCTTTTGGATATTTCATCGATCATGACCAAGAAAAAACATCTCGAGATGCATGTCAACCCTACCTTATACCCGACGCCAGTGGCCGACAGTATCACATGTCACCCAGCGGCTGGCTGCGTGTGCGCTTCGATACTCGCAGACTCCATTCAAGAAAGACGCTTGCTGCTTGAAGAAATACACAAAAACACATCCCGGTCCCGTCAGAAGCATCAAAGCAAAGAGCCGCCGCCAGCAGATTAATCGATCACCGTACCCAATCTGTTACATGTAACCGAAGCAATCGGCCGTCGCCCGCCCATCAACCAGGAATCTCTCCAAATCCCAAGCCAAAATCACAGCATATCGGTGCCAATCAACCCGAAAAGGGAAAAGAAAAAAGTGATGGAGTCGAAACAATGTATTTATCGCAGTGAGTCCTTTCAAATGGTATATCCCACGCAATCCGTCCCATCCATCCCGTTCCATCCCCTTCCAAGGCAGGAGACTCGTACGTGATCAGCACGCGGGTGCCGCATGACGTAAGATGCGAGCTTCGCGCTTTGGAAAGCCCGCCCAGTTCTAGCACCGTGTCGATGCATTTTCCTCTCAAAATAAACCTCCGGTGTGCCGCCCAAAGAGACCGGTGACCCGAAGCCGCGAGCCACTTCCCCGGGGGCTGCCCGGATGTTGTTGTACAATGTAAGGAACAAACTTGTGCCAGGAGCACGCCTGGACAGCTCAGGCCTTCGAATTTGTCGACGACTGCAACTGTTTCGCACACGCGTCAACAGCAGCCGTTGTTTCCTCGTCCTTGCAGAGATACTTCTTGACGGCTTTCTGGAAGTCGTCATGGCTGATGACCGGGCCGGTCCCATCACACTTGGCCTTCTTCTGGAGGTCTGCGCAGAGCCCGTCCAGGTCGAAGTCACGGGACTGAGCCTTGGGGCACTTCTGTATTTTCTCCCTGTGGATTTGTTAGCAAGAATGCGCAGGAATTGAATCGATTGTGATTGAGCGTACCAAACTTGGTTGCATTTCAGCAATTGGATGGGCTCGTCATCATTCTTGGCGGCATCAATCTGAGCAATGAGATCCTTCTTAGGCTCTGGTGGGCTCGTGATGGGCAGGTTAAATGGCGTGACAAAGTCTACATCCAATGCGTCATTGAAGAAGCTGTCATCAAACCCGTTCGACAGGACGTTCTCTTGCGGGTCGCGGTAGCCGCCGAACAGTTGCGGGTTGAACTGGAAATCGCTCTGGGGAAGCCATTGATTGAAGCCATCCAGGCCTGCACCAGCGAAGGTGCCAAGGTCTGACATGAGTTAGCCAATATATCTCTATAGAAGCTGCAGTGTGCCGGGACTTGTCGAGTCTGCTCACCTTGAGCCTGGTTGTTGAGACTGGGATGTTCCTCCCCAATGGTAGCAAGGGTATCCACAGGCTTGAAGCCCAAGGGTGACTGAGTATACGGTTCGGGCGAGGTCCCGCATGAAGAGCTTGGGCCGCCCATGTGGGAGTTCGAGGAGGCAGAGGGCGAGCTGTGTGATGTGGCGCCGCCCATGTTGTAGTGTGAATCCATGCTCCCTGACGAGCCGTTGGTGTTTGGCGGCTTGTAAAGTCCGGAAGAGAGAGCAGCCAGGTCCTGCTTGGTCTGAGAATCCAAGGCGACCTGACTGTAAGAGCTGTAGTTGCCTGGGCTGACGCCGTCTTGCGAACTCTCACTCGGGCTGCGATGGTCGGTGGTGCTGCTCTTTGTCGACGTCCGCGACGATGTTACTGAGGGCTTCTTTGTGTTGCTGATGGGCGGCCCCGGCAGACTACCAAACTTGGGGAACTCGAACTGGAAATTGACGTCGTTTAGATTGTTGAGGAACGAGCTGCCAAAATGGGGCGCAGTTGGCCCCTGATGAACAGGTCGACCACTCGAGACCAGCGACAGTCGCTTCTTGTACTCGTTCAACTCGACCGTCATCTTCTCAACCTTGGCACGAAGTGCTTCTTTCTCGCTGTTGGCGGCCTGGGACTGCTGCTCCAACTCGTGGACTTTGGTCTCCAAATCTTTCAGGTGTTTCTCTTTTCTCTCTCTGAACGCTCGCTGAGCGGCCCTGTTCTGAGCTTTCCGTTTCTGCCAGCCAGGTCAGCGATTGCTTCGGTCAAGTGGCGGCAAACCGTTGCCAGGGAAACTTACAGAGCTCGGTTCCGTCGTGAGAGGCTTCCTGCCTGGCTTCTTGGCCACCTTTTCTTCGCTCTCCCGCCTTTTGGCGCCAGAGTCCTCCCCGTCGTCGGGGTGACTTCTCTTTTCTGGCGACTCGGAATCGTCAGAGGTGAACTTGAGCGCCCTGTGAGGGCCCGGCAGATCGCCAATCATTTTGGGTTGGTTGGTGTCGTCGAAGGAGAAGTCAAAGCTGGAATCGGGTCCAGCATAGTCGTAGTCATAGTCGAGGTCGGGGCTGCTGTTGAAGGTCGCTAGGCCATCTGGGCCCTGAACGGGCGACTCATTGTACGTGAGTGGCGACATGTTGAAGCCGGTGTTTGATGGGCCATTGTCCGGGCGATTGGAATTGAGGGCGGCGAACAGCAGCGTCTGCTGCTGCGGAGTTAGGACGAGTCCCTGGAGTGGGTTCTGAGACGACGTCATGTTGGCTGAGTCGTTCTGCACCGCAGTTGAATTGAAGAAGGCGAAAAATGGGAAGCCTTTGGAGGAGTCGTTGCGCAGGACGAAATGCAATGCCGACTGCCCAAAAGGTGCCGTGCCGTGTCGTCAAAGGGCGCGGGGGGCTGGCAGGGGCGGACGCGGTGGAGTGTTAAGTCCGAGCGAGCCCCGAGTCTGGTAGTACCGCGGGGTACCGAAGGCTGGACAAAGGTACGAGCGACGCAAAACCGACGACGTCAGAGAGAGCGCTTCTAGGTTGTCAAAGGGGAGATTGAGACGAGGTGCAAATGGACGGAATTGACCCGCAAAGATCGGGGCTGGAAGGGAGCAATCTGTCGAATTGCCCCGGGCCAGGGTCAAGAGTCAGGACCGAGCTCCGACGGTCGACAAGATCGATGCAACCGAGTCGAAAAAGTCGCGGCCATTCTGGCATCTGCTGCCTGGATTTGAGGCCGGAATTTGTCAGCGCCATGGAATGCCTGGGAAAACCCGACTGGTCCCTGTCTGTGCGTTGGGGACTGACGGATCCGGAAAAGCGGGCCGCCCTTGTACCGTTGTTCCTTCGCGCCACAACACGTGAATGGACTCATTGCACCTCCTTACAATAGATACCTACAAGACCGGAACTATCCGTTGATGCTTCAGACAAGGGACATAATTAAATTACAGTGCAAGACGACTCTATCTAGGGCTTGCAACTTTGTGATGATACATTATCTCTCGCCATGACGAGGGATCGCCTCTTGTCTTCAATCAGGTAACTTATCGGACGGCGCTGAGTCAGGCCCATGGACATCTGCTTCGTCCTATCGTCCTTCGCGGTGTGTCGAACTCCTCGACGTATGGACAGGAGTATCGTATCACTGAGCTTCGGGGAGATGAGAACTCGAAGCTGCAAGTTGAATGGACCTGTTGATAGGATTTTCTTGTCCGATGACTCGTTGAGGATGTCGGATTTGGGGAAATCGTTGCCAAGACCTAGTCTTGCCGACGGGCAACGGAGCAAAGGCCGGGTGATCAGGGGCCCGTGCATCATCATTCGCCTTGGAGGTCTCGGCAGCGGGGCGAAGCTTGGCTGCTGCATCTCATTCTCCGCACCCACCAACACAAACCCGACATCAAGCCATCAGCCTTGTCGACCTAATTCGGACCTCGGGCTCTGCCAGTTCATGCGGGAGCACAGGCACCAGACGCGCCTCCAGTGTCTCTAGACCAGCGAATTCCAAACATTTCGAACGGGCCGCAATCGTCCCACGTCGGCAGTGATGGACGTTGCATACGACCACATCCAAGAGTCGACGTTTCCAGAGGAGCACAGCGACTCGCAGCCGGCAGACAAGAAGCCAGCCCCGCAGGCCAGCTTGAACGAGGACCTGCAGGATGCTTACCGCGCCTTCTCCTCTAGCCCTTGGGGGGCGCGCATCGGCGGCTTCTTTGGGACCGTCGTGAAGCAGGTGTGTGATTCCCGACCCCCGGATGACATGCCCGCCGCCGCCCTGACCATGTCTGCCAGGGCGAGACCGTCTACCAAGAGGCCCAGAAGGAGCTCTCAGCCGTGGGCCAGGATGCGACGCGCGGCCTCACCGACTTGGGGCAGACAATCATCAAACACACACGGAATCTGTCCCTCAACACAGCTGCGCTGCCCACAGCATCATCATCGGCGTCAAGGGAACCGGGCAACAATGCCGACACGACACCCACGGCAGCCAAGGACATGTCCTCGGAGGACGCGCTCAAGGATTCCGAGACGGTGCTCTCCCGGCTGCGCGGGGAAGCCGCCAAACGGCTAAAGGACCTCCAGAAGGCCGAGGATGCAGCAGACGAGGCGCTGCTCCGGTTCGGGTCCAACCTGCGGGACTTCTTCAAGGACGCCATCAAGATCGCACCGCCAACTGGGGACGAGGCAGACAATCAGGGCAGCACCGTCCTCTTTGAGAGCAAGGACGCGCACGGCAAGAGGGTGATTCACACGTCGCGATTCGATGCGCAGTTGCATGTCATCCACACGTCGCCCGAGAGCTTCGCCAAGGACGGCACGGGTGCCGAGTTCGAAGCTTGGACGAAGACATTCGATATCGACAAGAAGACGGCGGATATCAGCAACGACCTCGAAAAATATCCCGAGTTGAGGGTGACAATGGAGAAGCTTGTGCCCGACCAGGTGGCCTACGCTGATTTCTGGAAGAGATATTACTTCCTCAGGCACGGTATCGAGACTGCCGAGGCGCGGAGGAGAGACTTGCTCAAGGGTATGCGGAAGGGGGACGAAATTGATGCCGGATGAATCTACGCTAACGCTCTTTTCACAGCCGCCTCAGCTGAGGAGGACGTCGGCTGGGACGAGGATTCGGAGGAGGACGAGGACGAAGATGAAGAGTCGGATGAGGAGTCGGATGACGAGACTGAAAACACCAAACCGACCATGGCACCCAAGAGGCCCGGGTCAACCGAGTCCTCTACCACCATTCAGCCACCCGCAGCCAGCAAAGGCCTCCTGAAACCAGCCGAACCCCGAAAGTCCAACGACGAGAAATTGCAAGTCGACAGTGATGCGAGCTACGACGTTGTCGGCGCCGCATCTGGCGTTCCCAGCAAAGCGCCCAGCCAAGCGCCCAACAGCCCGAAGGAGGCTCGCAAAGCTGATGATGACGACGGCGACGAAGACGACGAGAGCAGCGACGAGGAGGATTGGGAGTAGTCTTGGTGTGTTACGGGCGTTTGATGGTCGGGCTGGAATATGGCTGGGGGGTTGCCGGAGTTTGGATCAGTTCATTTTTGTCTTTGTCGTATGACCCTCATGGCGCCTCTGTAACTCCCCTCGCCGTACATCGCTCCGAATAAGAGCCCCAATTATCATGGCCCCTCTCTCACACCTACCTCTTCCTCCTCGTAACCTTGGTAAACCCATCCTCGTCCACCTTGGGCTCCTCCCTCTCTCTCCTCGCAGGCGCGGGCGGCGCGTCGCCCATCTCGACATCCCCATTCGCTTCGTCCTCGGCATCCTCGTCCTCATTTTCGTCTGTATCCCAGTCCGTCTCGTCCTCCTGGTCCTCGGCCTTCTTCATCACGACCTTGCTCCCCTTGCGAGCCTCCCACCTCCTCCGCAGCACCTCCACCCCGTCAAACTTGCCCCGCAGGCACTCCCCGCGCAGCCGCATCAACTGCTCGGCCACGTCAAACCCCGAGTCGTCGTCGACGTTGACATCGAACTCGTCGATCATCACCTGGAGGAGGACCGTCTCGACGTCTTGTAGGTCGGGTTCTTCCGCGTCACCTGCCGTAGCCGCGGGGGTTATTTGTTGTTGTTGTTGTTGTTGCTGCTGTTGCTGTTGCTGTTGTTGCTGTGTTGTCCGCTGCTGCAACTGCGCGGGCGTGAGGATCGAGACGTCCGGGAAGAGGTCGACGATGGCGCCCGCGAACCAGTCGCGCTTGTCGGACGAGTCTGGGCCGCCCCAGTTGTTTTGCACGGCCACGGTTAGGGCTTCCCAGAGGTGGAGGGAGAGGGCAACGCCTTGTTCGAAGTTGGATTGGCAGGTTGCTGGGGAGTTGTTAGAAGGGGATGGAGGGGTATTTCGGGGAGCGCGCGAAGTGGGGGATTATGGTATACCCGGGCTTGGGGATGTGCTGGTGGCCATGGTTTGGCTTGAATGTGCGGTTCTATGCGGTGAGCTGCGCAGGGAAGTCGCTTTTGTGGGGGTGGCTGCGAGGAGGGGGATGGTTGTCTCGAGGGGTGTGGTGGGATCCCGCTGTTGAATTGGATCGAGATTTTATTTGGTGTTCAAGTGTTCAGGTACCGGTGCTTGGCAGGGTTAGGGTTGATCAAGGGTTCAAATGACGACATCTAGGCTCCCAGTCGGTGACGGGACGAAGGGACGGCAATCTCACGAGACTCGGTCTCGAATATTCAGTCGCCTATCATCGGCAACTTCAGCCGCTGGAGTTAACGGGGACAATGCAGCCATGAATCCATAATCAGTTCGGCAGGATTGATGCTCCGAGTGCGGCAACTATCTCGCCGACTAAGCCTTTCCTAATCTCGCATTCGTTCTTGAATGCCACTACCGTCGGGTTTTGGCGTTACCATGTGAGGTACGACGGTAGCGTAGTATTCAAAGCCGGGCAGTCCCCACCGGCTATTTAATCTTCAAAATGAATGAACTCATTGATCCACGAAGCTACTACCTTCGACATCGACACTCACCCACTCACCTCTACGCCTGAACTGAATCCGCAAAAGACTTCGCAACCGCCGCCATGACCTCAACCCTCCTTATCGGCAGCACTGGCCTGGTCGGCTCCTACATCCTCTCGACGCTGTTGGCCGACAGCTCCGTCGCCGCAGTGCACACCATCTCGCGGCGGGCGCCCAAGTCGACGGGCCCGACCCTGCAGGCCACGGTCGAGGCTGACACGGCGCATTGGGCCGCTCGGCTCTCGAGCATCCGGCCCGCGCCCTCGACCGTCTTCTCGTCGCTCGGCACCACGCGCGCCCAGGCCGGCGGCATCGCCAACCAGTGGAAGATCGACCACGACCTGAACGTGGAGCTGGCGCAGGTGGCCAAGGCTGCGGGCGTGCGCCACTTTGTCTTCGTCTCGAGCGCCGGGACCAGGAACCTGCTGAGCACTCCCATGCCGTACGCCAAGATGAAGCGGGGCGTGGAGGATGCGATCGAGGGGCTGGGGTTCGAGACGGCCATCATCCTGAGGCCGGGGCTCATCATGGGCGAGCGGGAGGTGCCGCACCAGGGCGGGCCGCTCATGATCAGCGCGGTAAAACGTCTAGGCAGCATCTTTGGGCAGGGCGTGCAGGACAGCCTTGGGCAGGACGCCGAGGTTATTGCGCGGGCGGCGGTGCATGCCGCGAAGATGGCCGAGGAGGGGAAGGCGCCCGCCAAGCATTGGGTGCTAGAGCCGAGCGATATCGTGAGGCTCGGACGGACAGAGTGGAAGAGTTAGTCGGGATCGTACGCGGCCAGGTGGGTGGGACGGCAGGCACTTGTGAAACGAGTCGGAGCTGGATGGACGGCTAGGTCGGAACAGGATGCTGTGTACCAAAAGTTGAAAGGAGGATACCACGCGTGGGCTATTTGTACTGAAACGATGTGTGTCGGGCTGGAGTTGACTTAGTATTGTCTAGTTTAGTGTAATTCACCTGTAAGACCGGACTTGTTGATCGATATACCGAGGTAATACGAAAGCCGCCTCCGTCCTCCACAGACGATAGTCATACACAGTATTGAAGAGGCTCAGTTTGCGGACTTTTTTGATCCCGTCTCTCCAGTGTCCGACATGTCAGCTTATAAGCTTGGCAATTGATATACGGGCAGGGCACAATTGATACACGGGCAGGGCGTTATCCGGGCAGGGCAATGCGGAAGCTCCTATTGGCTGAAAATTTTCGACAGCTGCTACCATCTCCCCACTTAAAGCGGTGAAGGCCAAGTCACTAACACTAACACCATTTCCTCTGCCTTTGTGACAAATCGACAAGCCCCTACTTCTGAAAGGGACTCCTGAAGGTATCACTGGGGTCGGGGTGAAGATCTAGTGAAGCCAAAGGGTTCACAACAAACGCACAAGCAAGTGTTCACACAGTAGTCGAGACAACTGCTTGCATTGCTTACTGAGGAAGCTATCGTAAGTACCCGCAGGCGTAGAGAGCGTGAACTTGAATACAAGCTTCCTCGTCCCGATGCTCTGCCCGCTCTGTCACGGATCCTACAGAGCATCCAGGTGCTCTGTGTGCTCTCACAAGGAGCACCCAGATCACTGCACCCTGCTCCGTGTGCTTTTCCGAAGAGCACCCAGAATGCCTCAGTGATTGGTCCGGGACGCCCGCGTCCCACGCTCGCATGACCGTCCTTTCTGCGGCATTTCGTTGGTTAATTCGTGACAGCCTTCCAGAATTCAAAGGTTTCTCCGAAACAACTAGCTAGTTAATATCGTACACGCCCTCCACGTCGAGTAGATCTCGTATTATGCAAGACCTCTTTGTCACTGCTGCTCTGCACGAGTTCCCATTGAGATATCCGTCTCCGTACGCTGGGTTGGACCCTCGGACCACTGGCGCGTACGCCTGCTGCCTTTCCTGGCCCAAGTGCTGTATTTTGGCCGCCGCCTGCCCCCCCACGAGTCGGTAGAGACCGGCCGCTTTCCGTTTGGACCGTCGCCTGTGCTTTCAGCCGAGCTAGCGTTGACTTATTCTTGCTCCCGCGAGGCCGGCCCCTGCCGCGCCGTGGCTGACTCCCATCTGGCAGACTAGCCCCTAGGCGCGCATCCTCTTGTCCGTTCTGGCTCTGTACGCTCACCCGGTCGATGGCTAGGTGGGGAGGGACCGGCTGGGCAACGTTCTTTGGCCTACCACGAAGCGATGTGGCAATCTTGGGGTCGAGGATGCGACGATAAGGGTCGGTAGATGTCGGTTGCCGTAAGTGCCATCTCGGGTGGACGTCCCATTTTGCCAGTGGAACATTACCTTCCAACTTCGATAGGATCGTATGGCAACACGGGATACCTAACTCTGCAGATGGAGTGCAGTCGTCGCTGCAGAGTCCGATGCCTTTTGGCCGGGGATTCGAAGGACTCGGGATTGCCGTCAGAGCTCTGCGGTGCTCCCGTGAAATGAGGCGAAGGGCTTTCTGCGAAATGACTTGGGGAAGCTCGCCCAGATACTCAGCACCTCGTCCAGTATACTCGCGCGAAGTCAAGACCTCGTCACGTGCACACGCCTCGATGAAGTCCCTCTCCTGGTCGTGCAGCATGTCGGTAATGGCCTCGACAAGACGGTACAGGTGACTCATGCCGTTCAGGAGGTAAGATTTGACGTTGTTGTTGCTCGCTTCCGTCCCAGAGGTGACCCGACACCCGAAGTTGCGATACTTCCGGATAAAGCAGCGGGCCCATTGCTCCCGTACAGGCATATACGTCCTGTACAGGTACGACAGGATGGCCTTCTGGTCGCCGAACTCGTTGCAAAGGTGTGCCCATAACCTGTCATGCTCCGCCTCGGTCTCCGCAAACATGACTAGCTTCCACAGCATCACGACGCCTTGGTAAGAGTGTGGGGCGGGCATGGAAGACTGGCTTAGCCCAGAGTCGCGGACCATCACCCTGTCGCTTGCTGTTAGGGTTGCCTGGTCCCGGGCGTCTTCGGCGGCAGTCTCCTGGTCACTGCCATCCTCTGTCCCTCCCTGTATCCACTTCTGCTTCGCCTTGAGTAAGACATTGCAGATGATGTGGTGGATGCAGATTTGTTGCTGGCTCTCGGGGAACTGCTCGTCCAAAGCCTTTTTCATCTGGTCGTCGAAGTCTGTGAGGATGGTGTGGGGTAGCCGGATGCCGTGCTGGACGG
>MU863625.1:70927-84214 GCA_033575675.1 Parathielavia hyrcaniae
AATATCTCAGAGTCGTTGCGCAGTTCCCACCAGGGCTCGTCCAACCCTTGGGATCCATGGGGTTGTGGTATTGTTGTGAAATGTGCCGGAGGATTG
This sequence comes from Parathielavia hyrcaniae, assembly GCA_033575675.1. Lineage (NCBI taxonomy): Eukaryota > Fungi > Ascomycota > Sordariomycetes > Sordariales > Chaetomiaceae > Parathielavia > Parathielavia hyrcaniae. The sequence continues at coordinate 71,024 of MU863625.1, forward strand.
GTCGCGAAGAGATTGTACAAAGCATTGTCGTCGCCATAGCCGTACCATTCCTCAGGGTCAGGCCCTAAGCTACTGCTTGAAGAAAGGGGCCTGGTCCGCTCGCGCGCATCGGAGGTATCGCGTCGGAGTCGCTTCTTGGTTTGGGATTGCGCTTCATCTAGGTCGGCGATATCGTGTCCAGATCGGGATCGCTTTCGGGAGCTGTTGGAGAAGCGAGCCATTATGCGATTGATACGCAGGCGAAGACAAAAGGGGATGCTTTGACGTCAGTTGGGGTTGGGCAGACCATTGCCAGCTGGCAAATCTGGAGAGGATGCGGCAGAATTTTGACAGTGAAAGACCCTGCTTAACAGGAAATTTTGAGCCAATAGGAGCTTCCGCATTGCCCTGCCCGGATAACGCCCTGCCCGTGTATCAATTGTGCCCTGCCCGTATATCAATTGCCATAAGCTTATCTTATCATCTAGAAGCTCCCCACCAGCGAGGACCCCGCCGTCGTTTTCTCTGGAAGTTCTCTCGGTTCCATTCCATTCCGAGCCCATTTTCGTCCGGTGTCAGCGTTGCTCCCGTCCGTCCGTTCTTATCCTCCTAAACTCGAAGCTTTTGCTCCTTCTCCCAATTCCCAATTCCCACCACCACAAACCACCCGCACCATAACGACAGAAACGACAATGACGGCCCCAATTCCCGACCGCCCCCTCGTAATTGGCGACCCCTCCGGCCCGTCCCCCCCTTACCCCCTCCGCATGTCGGGCCAAGTAATAAGCGGCTTCGGGCGCGGCTCCAAGGAACTCGGCATCCCAACCGCCAACCTGCCCGTAGACGACGCCCTCACCCCCTGGATCTCGTCCGTGTCCTCGGGCGTCTACTTCGGCTGGGCCTCCCTCAACCTGCCCCCCTCCCACCCAAATTCCCAGCTCCCTACCTCCACACCCTCCAACTCCAACACCACCACCACCACCACCCCCAGCAGTAACCTAACCCGCGGCGCAAACGGCTTCACAGTCTTTCCCATGGTCATGTCGATCGGCTACAACCCCTTCTACAAGAACACGGTGCGGTCGGCCGAGGTGCACGTGCTGCACGACTTTGGCGCGCACGACTTCTACGGCGCCGAGATGCGGCTGCTCATCACGGGCTTCATACGCGAGGAGAAGGACTACGCCGGGCTCGAGGCGCTCATCGCCGACATACGCTTCGACTGCGAGGTCGCCAAGCGGAGCCTGGCGCGGCCCGGGTGGGCGCCGCGCGGGGTTGACGTCGAGATTGACGTGCCGGGGGAAAAGTCTGGGGAAGACGGGGACAAGGCTGCTGGGGCTGATGTGGTTGTTATGAGGGGCGAACTGGATTGTGGGTGGTTGATACGGCCTAGTGAGCTGCCAGAGGATAAAGGGGAAGGGGGGAGGGAAAAATAGTGTGTGATGGAGGGAGGGGTGGGAAAGCTAAAGGGTTGGTGTTGGTTGAGGGTATTTAGATGTAGCGCATCATATGGCGTCAAGCGGTGAGTTATCAAATGAGGAAAGGATCGTGCGTACAGATCGAACAATGCATGCTCTGAATGCCAACCCAGTGGCAACCCTAGAGTCCCAAGAATCACATACGAAGGTATCCCAATCCAAACCGAGCCTGACAACACCGTCGATGCCCCCTTTTCCGCTTCCTTTTGATTCCCGTCCCGGATGTCTGCACGGTCCCATCAAACGGCCAGTTGGTTGTGGTTGCGGTAATAACATGGTAGGAACTGCCAAATTTGTCTGTCAGTTCACCTCCTCCAATCCCTCGCTCACCACGATGGCCAAGTGACAGAACATGACATCGTACTCACATTGATGATAAACAGCATGGGCATATCAAACATGTCGCGCTTGATGGTCCACGTGTAGCTGCACTCGAGCTTGCCGTCGCGCTCCAGCTTCGAGATGCCGTGCTCGCCGTCGATCTTGGCAACACGACTACTGAGGATGCTATTTCGAGGATCCTTATGCGGCGCCTGGTCGGGCGGATTGCCCTCAGGCACGCTCTCCTCCTTATCTGCTGCCCGGTACTTGAGAAGTCGGCACTTTCGCGTCTTGTGGCCGCGGCTGTCGTTGAAGGCGAGCTGGGAATAGTCCTCGTAGAACTCGACGACGCTGTCGTGGTCCAGCAGCTCAGCGAGGAACACCGGCTGCGGGCTGTCCGAGGACCCCAGGGTGTCCATGTTCAGCGTCTTGAGACGTGGGGTGGTGAGACCGACTCGCCCCTTGCTGCTGGGGGGAGCTGGAGCAGAGCCGCCGAGGTTGGCATTGCGGTTCGGCTGCTTGCCGAGGAGTACGTCCTTTGTCCAGCCGGTGAGGGCTGTGAACTCCTTATTGACGCTTGCCACCTCTCCCGTCCGTCTGCACGCGAGGGTGGGGCTGGAACACTGATGCATGAATTCTTCGTATTCGAAAAGCGACCGCTGGAAGTATTTCTCCATGAAGACCAGATCCTGCCTCGTGAGGTTCCTCGTGGACGCCAGCAGCGACGGCCGGATGCTGGCCAGGGACTTGGCAATGCGCGACGTGTGCGCTGGCGCAAACCTGCTCTGGATGAGATTGAAGAGTTTGTGAAAACTCGCAACGTAGCCGAACGGTTCTTTGACCGTGTCGTAGATGTGAGAGGGGTCCCGCTGGCGTTTCCCTAGGATCGACTGGGTTCCCAATTTTGCCAGCGCATTCGACTGGCGAGTGGTCGGGCGTTGTTGATTTGGCGGCTTACTCCCTGGCGTTGTCGAGAAGGTAGCCATGGTGGGAGAGCCATCGAAGCCAAGAGTAGTCGGTTGCGGGCTGTTATTGTCAGTACTGGGGCTCTGGACGCTGTTGGAGCCTGCCGCAATGGCGTAGGCATGCGGTAGACCGTGCTGCAGGTTGCCCTGTGAATACAGAGCGTTGGAGTTTGCATCGAGGCCGAGGAAGCCGTCCAGAATGTTGTTGCCTTCGTACACCTTGTCGTACTGGTTGACCCCATTCCCAAACACGCCGTGCCCGTGCCCAAAGTTGAGGCTCCCGCTCGCGGACCGCGGTATTGGGGTGTCTTGCGGTGGAGTCTCGGCAGCCCCTGAAGACATGTGCCCGAGCATGCCGAATTCCAAGGCACCGTACTGACTGCCAAAGTTGAGCCCCTCCAGGTTGAAGTTGAATATATTGGGGTCACTCGGATCAAATGGTAGAGCCCCAAAGTTCGCCATGGGACTCGACACCTGGGGTACCGTCATGCCGCTTATTTGCGGCGTGGCTGACGGTTGAAAAGATGGAGAGACGGGTGACTGCTGGCTTCCAAAGGGAAGACTCTCTGCCAAGGTCCCAATCGGGGGCTGGGCAGCAGAAAAAAGGGGAAACTGGGCGGGGGTCGGCTGTGAGAAGAAGGTTCCAGCGGTAGATGATGCCTCGGAAGTCGAGACACTCGGGTTTCGGTGGCCATTCTGCCGTGGGGAGGGGTTCGGGTTGTATGTTGGGCCAAGGACCGGTCGTAGTGCCTCTGGCGGCGCATCGTGGAGATACTTGGCCTTCTTCCTGACACCATCCTGGCAGCTATCCATCAAACCCCGTTTGATACAGCGCTGACATGGCCTCTCGTCCCCTAACGCAGCGATCAGCTCACGAACCATTCGTAGGCGCACCGGCTATCAGCCCAAGGGAGAGATAGCAAGCAGGGCAGGGCAGAGTGTAGCCCGTGACAGGGCAAACTGATAGGAGACGACTGTCCGGAGGACGAGGCTTACCGCACGTCAGGTGAGCCCGTTGGCAGGCAAAACAAGCCCGCCTAGCCTTTTTCCTCCGAGGCCGCAGGGGGTCTTTCGGGTCATACTTCTTTCTGACCTCACCGCCAGCGCCGGTACCTTCCGAGCCGTGACCCTGTTCAGCCATGTTGTCGTCCTCGTCCTTGACCAGGTGGTCCGTGTCGTCGTACTCGTTCTCGCTCTCAGACATGGCACCCGAAGCCTCTGGCCCGGAATGCCCGCTGTCTCCCGGCATGGCGCCCTGGTTTATATACGGCCCGAGCACGGGACAGAGCGGCTAAGCAGAATGGCCCCAGGCCCAGCCAGGTCAACTTCGGCTCCGGGGTGTGACCTCAAAAGGGGGAGCAGGGATGAAGGTCTGAGGTGGCCTGCAGCAATATCACAGCGGTGGCACCAGTATGGCGAGTGATTGGCGCTGCACGTCGCTCTTGTTGTCAGAGCAGGGCGCCGAGTAGCTGGGAGGCAAGCAGAAGCAGGTATCCTGGAAAGGTCGCACCAAGTGAGTGGACGGCGTCGCCCCGCGAGTCCTGTGAAAGAAAAAAAGACGTGAACGGCAATAGAACAGACGCCGAGCAGCTCTGCGAGACGGGGTGAAAGATCAAACGGCCCCTCAGTGGCTTTTGGGGGCGGTGGCTCCCCAATGTAGCCTCCCGCTATATCCCAGTCTTGATCGTCGGCCCAGGCGAATGGTAATGCCTGTGCCAGCTGACCAGCGAGGTCCGATACACAGCGACAAGTGGCCGTCTCGTATTTTCAGCGGCTCTCCTGGCAAACGTGCCAATTGGCCCGGGGAAATAGGTCGACGACTTCTCGTGCAACAGGCGCCACCGTCCGGGCGGGACCCGCGGAGCCTGGGCCGTGAAGGGACACAAGGCGTGAGGTTCTGTAGACGGTCTCTCGAGTCACGCGGCAGCGGATCGAGCCCAGGTGACGGTCCGGGGAATAGTGTCGACAGCTAGCAGGTGCGTGTCGTACAGGAGTGGTGGGAAGGCATTAAGCATGCAGGTAGCCGTCCACTTTATGGTCGAGTAAGCCCTTGGCGCGGCGTATGTAGTGGAGGGCAGAGCTGGTATGGCCTGGCGTTCAAGAGGCAGCAGAGCAGACCCGAGGCCGATTGGTTCGGATGCGGGACTTCGAAACCGGTGGCTTATTTTTGCTGTGCGCCAGCGTCCTTCAGCGATTTGCGGTATTCGTAATGTCTGTGACTAACGTGCCAGCACGCCGTCTTCCTCTCGGTATTCCTGTCCTTCTCCTCCTCTCCCTCTCCCGCGGCCGTCCTTCTTTGCGCGTTCGTGCGTGTTCGTCCTGCCTGTCGCAGTCCCCGTAGTTTGCGTTTGCCGTGAGGCCAATGTCGGTGTGGGCCGCACGTGGTCCAACACAGCGTCGACCGAGCTTTGAGTTGCCCGAAACCAGTCAAAGAAGCGGCAGCGAAGGCGGTGTTGTTGCGTATGCAAGGTACAGGTCGGGCCGGCAAGGGCGAGTCGAGGTGGGGTGAAAATTAGCGGGCTCCAGCTGTCCGGATCCAAGTACCGAGATCAATCCGCTACCTTACTTTCTGCATGGCCGTTATGGAGAAAGCAAGGAGTAATAGTCGGTCGGGTGAGCTGTCGTAGTAGGCGGGTTTTGCTCTTTCCTGATCCATCCTGGAGTGGTGGAATAATTGGATTGCGCTGCTGTCAGTGCTGAGTCTGTGTTTGCTCAGCCGCGGTGGTCACTTGAGCCGAGCTAAAACCTCGCTCCTTCTTCCTGGCTAGGCAAGGTACAGGTACAAGGCAGCCCTAGTTTGTGCGATTGAGTAGCACGTCCGGCTACGGAGTAGAACAAGGGGAAAAGAGAAGAAAAGCATGAAAAAAGAACAGACTGAAATCGTAAGAGAAGTACAGAAAGGAGAACAACATCAAGAAAAGTAAAACAAAAAAACCTGATAATAAGCAAATGATTCTAAGAGAAGGAAAATCCCCAAGTTCCACGCTAACAAAATGACCAGGGCGTCATTGTACTGGTACTCACTACACAGGCAGTGCACCTTGGTGGCATGTGCGGGGTTGCAGACTTTGCCCATTCAGCACGGACCACAGAGCGACGGTGGAATTCAAGTTCCCCATCATCTCACGCACACGACTTCGGTCGCCTTCGGCTTTCAATTCTCTCGATACGATGCCTATCTTGCGGCTCAGCGATGATCCTCCTCAACTGCCAGGAACTGCTCTGCCATTGGTGGGGCATGGCGTTACCGGGTAAGGGAAGCATGCTTCGAGTCGGAGCAAGTACCCGACCCCGGCGAGCTTTATCCTTCCTTTGCATGTGGTTGCCCCATCCCGCAGCGTCACAGCTGCTCGCACGACTCGCACGACTCGCAAAGTGGTACAATACCCGCGGCCCGCAGCTCAACGAGACCCCAGTTGCAGATCCTTTTATTGGGTGATTGGAGGGCCAAGACCGAGATCCTGCTGTCTTAGGTTGGCCGGTATCTTGAAGGAACGAAAGGTCACTGAAGCGCAGACTCATTTCATCCAGAAGGTTTTTCCGGCAAAGATCAGTCATCACGTCGACATGCACCTCTCCTACCTATGTACAGGTAGCTAGCCGTTCACACTACATACCCAAGGTGGGCAGTCATTCTCAGCTGGACATGGCCACAAACCCACACTCTCACTCGGCTTGGGACAGTGAGCCTTGGAACGGTCACGGGCAACTTGAGCTCTACTTTGCTACCTAAGGTATGCAGCCTGAGGCCGTTCGTTCCACTCAGCGTTTGCGATGGTGCTGTGTCACAACCTCCAATTTTTCTGACCACTGCAACATGCTCTATCGGGCTTGAAATTAGCTAATCCTGTCAAGCGCAAGCACTATGCTTGTCACCAGGCTTCACCAGCACGATCAGCGCATCGCTGAGACCTTGTGTATTTCCAACTCCCACTTCCAGCTGGCTCGTCCTGCTGGCAGCCTGACCCGGTCGCTGTATCGACTGAGCGGTGCGGCAAGTATCGAACGGGCTTCCCAAACGTCCAGGCAGACCGAGCCCCGGCAGCCATCCAGTACATCAAGAGGGACGCACGACATGAGAGCCTTTGTTGCCTTCAGCTTGCCAGGTGTGGTCGCCTTGCCTAACACTCAACTGACTGGAGGTCAGATACCGGGTGCATCTTCTGCCGACTGTGCACCCTTCCCCTGCCCTCCCCCGCGTTTCCTGGGCTCCGGGACGTCCAATGGCTATATGGTGCGAGAGCCTCGCTTTGACCCCACGGCACCGATGGAACATGGGTTCATACGGCAGGGTCAAGGGCTGGCCGGCCGGCAAGCGGAAGCCTGTATCGGTCGCTTATGCGTGATGCAGCAGACTCGGGACGCACCGGCCACGTAGGTGTCTCGCTGCGTCCACGGCAGTTAATCGCCTGGCTCGCTGCAGCCTTAGACACGTCGGCCCCCGGTCATCGGGCCGGGCTCAAGACGGGTCTTCCCATGTCTCCCGCTTGACATCAGGTACCCCCCCTCCCCCACACTGCTCATGTCGAGGTCGCGAATCGGCTCTTGGCTCGTATCTTCTTGCCGTAGCGGAAGAAGATGTAAGGGAACGGCAGCAGGGCGAGCGTCACAAAGGCGAGTAGGCCCGTGGCCCATTGAAAGCCGAGTCCCTCGTACATCTGGATGCCAAAGAGCGGGAATATCGCTATATGGAGTCAGCATCAAACTGTCTCTGGGATGGGCGGGAGTCGCAGGGGGGGCAATGGCATCTTACCTGCGAAAGAACACCGGACCAGAGCATTGGATGCCAGGGCGCTTGCTGCGTACCGTGGGTATGCGTCGACCTAGTCAGTCACGGGCTCGTATCAGCATTTGCTCTGCCTACCCACCGGATGTCGAGCCGCGCGCCGCGGCCATAAATCTGTGTCCTGCGGACGGTGGGTTACACTCACCAGAAAAGTAAAGATGCCTGTAAAAGCGAGCGACATCCTGCGGAACGAAGCGCGGTTAGCGACAGGTAACGACATGAGCCTCGCAGATGCCAGATATGCAAAGGTCGAGAGAGAGGAGGGGCCGAGTCGGCGGGCGCTGCACTCGGGCAAATCACAACTCAAACACTGCCAACAATCAGGCGCTGCCACATGTACTCTCGCCTTGCGGTGAGGTTTCTCTCATGCACGGATCGGACCTCGAGTTTGCGTCCCATATCACACCACCGCACACCAAGGCCAAGGCGGTGGGAGCACAACATTCCGTAAGCCAGCGCCACCGTCCTGTGTCTTCCCCCCCGAGATCGGATTGATAAGAAAGGTGGCGTAGGTACTCACCCGAGACCAAACACGCCAGAGCCAATAATTGGCACGATCCAGTGCACCCAGGGGTACGTGGTGAAGCCGAACCAGAACAGGCCCCCCGTGATCAGGGGGGCGGCGAAGATGACGGGCGGCAGCTGGTCCTCGGGCTCGTCCTTGAGCACGCCCGTCTCCTTGCGCCGTTTCTCCACCAAGTCGTGCCGCAGCTTGGTCCAGAACGGGGTGCTCAGGCCGGCGACGATCATGGACACGAGCAGGCCCATGAAGGTCAGGCCGACCTGCCAAAGGTTGAAGCCGTAGTTGGTGCGGAAAATTAGGGGGAAGGCGCCGAAGAAGAGGTAGAGCAGGCCCAGCAGCATGGCCGTGTACACGTTGAGCACGAGCACCATGGGCTCGAAGACGAGGATCTGGAAGGGCCGGAGCAGGGAGTAGGCGACCGTCTGGGAGACGGACTTTGTCGTCTTTTCAATGGGCGCCCGCCATCTGTCGTCGCCCGTGGCCTTGCGGATCCTTTGCGCCTTCTTCTGCAGCAGGACCGGGTCTTTGACCACACCTTGTCAGCATCTATCTACCCTTCCCCTGAGGCACACCGTCCAGTACAGAAAAATAGAAAGGACTTACGATACGTTTCCGGCACCAGCAACGCAATGCTGACCAGCAACAGAAACGCCCAGATGATCAAGACGTAATGCGTCCAGCGCCAGTTGGTGTACGTGTTGATCAGCCCGCCGACCAGCGGTCCGGTAGACGGGCCGACAAAGGGGGCCAAGGCAAAGATGGCCATAGGCATCAGCATGGTGTCGCGCGTGAACAGATCCCCCACGGTGCCGCCGGATACGGACAGGAACGCGCTGCCCGCCAAGCCCTGGAAGAAGCGCGCGATGATCATGGTCTCGATGTTGGTGGCCACGGCCGACGGGATGATCCAGACGATGAAGCCGGCGAACGACGCCAGATAGATGGGCCGCCGGCCGTAGAACTCGGCCAGGGGCGACCAGAACGGCCCCAGCGCGATGCCCAGCACAAACGTCGACAGGCCCAGCGTCGCGACCAACCGGCTGGTGCCAAACTCGTCGTTCATCTGCCCGTACGTCGACGTGTACGACGCCGAGGCATTCGTCCTATATTTCCTCAAGGTCAGCTCCACTCACTCTCCCTCCAACACCCCCTTCAACCCCTTTTATCTCTTTGGTCTCCCAACCCTGGATTCACGAGAGAAAAGCAGGAAGGAAAAAAAAACTCACACGCAAAAACTCCCCACACTCGTAATCACAATAATCATCCACTTCCTCCACAGCGGAAAGCTCCTCGGGCACAGCGGGTCGGCATCTCCCCCATCCCAGCCGACCTCGAACGGGTCGCGCTCGGCGGCGGCGGACGGCGGCGGGTGGTTGTAGGGCGCGACGGAGCCGCCGGCGCCGGCCGCGTCCTCCTCGATGTCGTCGCAGCCCCAGCCGTTGTTGGAGCGCTCGCGCCGGAGCGTGTCGACCGTCTCGGCGCTGAGGCGGCGCCGCGGGGTGTGGCTGCTGCTGTGCGGCCCGGGCGCCGGGCGGATCGGCTCGAAGCCGAGGGGGGCGGCGTCGGGGGTTGGTGGGCGGGATCTGCTTGTTGTTGTTTTTTCATGCTTGGTTTCTGGTGGGTCGGGTCCTAGTCCTACCGAGGCGGCCGTGGTGGTGGAGGTGTTGGAAGGGGGTGGGTTGGGGTCGTCTAAGTCGCCTGGGTGATGGTGGTGGTGTTGCTCCTTTTCGTCGAGGTCGGCCATTACTATATGGGTATGGAACCAACCAGGTTCCAGACTCGAGGGATGTCTGACTCGCTGTGGGTTTGTCGTGTCCCCCGTCGCCTGAACTACTGAGCGTCCTGGCGGGATCTGATGAAGAGCGTGCGGTCAAGGGGGCATTGACGGGGTGATGGTGAGCTTTGGACCATGGAGTATCACTCAGGTCCGAGATGACCTCGCTCACGCCAAATCACTCCGGACAATACACAAGGTGTTGCTGGTGATGCAGCTGATGCTATGGTCACAGAGCAAAGCCGCGTGATGGACAGCGACCGGGGAGCCATGACGTTTATACGACGCCGCCAGGCATTGCCCTCGTCCCTGGCCTCGATCTCCGAGTGCGGATGGAGTTGGGACCGTGAGATCCTAGCATGGCTGATACCACCCTGTGGGAGTTCCCACATCGCTTCGGGGATAACGCCCGGCCAATTTTTTTTACGACGGCCGATGCAACGGTGTTGGCGACATGTCTGCACGTGCGCATGTGGCCAAATCAAGCAGCTGCAAGGTTCATCTCGTAAATACGAGGGCCTCGATGGAAAAACGGCTTTTTTCCTTGACGGAGAGAGAGCCCGTACAAATTCTACGAGGCATTAGCTACACAGTAGTGACGAGATGGATGGCTGATGACACAGCACCCTTCGAGAAGACGCAGCCGCTGGGTGAAAGGTCTTTCGTGCCAATGGCGAGCCCGAGAGGGCGCGGAAAGCGGAGACAGCCGGGTCTCCACACCCGGTTCGGCAGTGAGGCAGGAAATCTTCAATGATGACTGTGATAAGGTCGTCTCGGTCTTAAAAAGTGTGCAGGTCACCGGGCAGAATAGCGATGGTCCGGGCGAAGCATGTTGCGATGCGTCAGCGAGAGCATCACAGCACCCCGAGAGCCCGGCGCAATTTCAAGACGAGCTTGTAATTTTCGATGGTGATGGATGAACTAACTGTAGAGGCCGCCGCATTCCCGACGTGTTCCCGGCGGATCGATGTTCCGCGTGCCGTGAGGAACTTCCGTCTCAACTTGACTCCGACCGTTGATCGTCAAGAATTTTGTTCGGAGTTGGGGAGCAATCGACAATTTTATTGGGCTTGAAGGATCAGTCAACAAGCTGGCTAAACCTTTGAAACAAACGACAAGCCATGGCAAGTATCTAATAAGAGAGAAGAAAAAAAGGAAGGGAAAAGGGGAAAAAAGGATATGGAGACCAACCTGCTCCTGTTTTGATATGGCCCTTTTGATAGACATTCACCTCCACCACCCTGCTATGTCGAGACATGTACAAGTACCGCCCTGTTCGAAGATTTGGAATGGTGATAAAATCCAAAGAACGCCCTCAGGCTGCTAGCCTGGCTCAGCTTACTGAGTCGAATATCTCATCGTTTGTTAGGTACATACAACCAGGCCGGCATGTCGAGCTCGACCGATACATCCCTCCGTTCCCTGTCCATTCTACATGCAACCTTCGAAGCGATGCCATCCAACTTAACGCACAAACCAACCACATACTCCGAAACGCCGAGCAGTACCTATGCACCTACAGTCTGAACGTCCACCCACTAATATGTCTCCGGTAAATCCGAGAAGCTCGGGATCTGCGACAGGTCGCAGTCAAAGCTCCTGTCATACGCCTTGGCCGGCAACACGCCCGCCTCCAGCCCCTTTTTGTAGCTCCATTGCGGTCTACGACAACAGTATCAGTCAGCAAAAAAAACCCTCGTATCGTCAGTCACAACAACAGAGAAGGACAAAAACTCACGCATCTTCGGTGTCCCAGACCCAATAAAACCACCCCCACCCCTTCTCAAAGCTCGACATCTGCGCCTCGGCAAACATCTTGAGGAAGCGCTTGTACGAGTCGCTCCACTGGCCGGCCGGCGCGTTGGCCCCGTCGCAGCTGCACCGGTTGTCCCGGGTCGGGCACCTCGGCGTCGTGACGTCGCCGCTGCCGTCGGGCGTGACGTACGTGCCCGTCCACCGGTTCCCCCACCCGACGTTGGTCAGGTGCCGTGCGCAGTCCGTGTCGGCCTGCGACCACTCGGCGACGAGCGTCGGACCGAACCCCGTCGCCCGGTCCATGCTCTGCTCCGTCTCCGCCGTCCACCCGGAGCACGCGTGCCGCACCTTGGTCGAGTGGTTGAAGACGATCAGGTCCGTGTTGAAGATGAGGTACTGGTGCACGTCGAGCGCCGCCTTGTCGAGCCCCGTGAGCTGCCCCTGCCACTTGTGCAGGCCGCGGAAGCCGTCGCCAAAGACGACGACGGCGTCCGACACGCCGTTCTGGCGCACGAGGGCGTGCGCGTCAGTGGTCCACTGCAGGACGTCGGCTTCGTCAAGGAACGTCATCCTGGGCTCGTTCGCCAGGCCGTAGTAGGTGATGATATTCTTGTACCGCGGCTGCGCAAAGAACTTGGACAGGCGGTCGTGGATCTCGAGCGACCGCTGCGCGTTGAGGGCGCCGTCGGTGCCGTTGAGCCAGTTGATGTCGCCCAGCCGGCCGCTGTGGTTCCACCCGTTTTGACTGCCCGGAAGGCCGTGCGGGTCCAGGTTGACACGGAGGCCGTAGCGCCGACACCATTCGATGGCGCGGAGGAGGTAGCGCCACGACGTGCGGAAGAGGTACGGGTCGCCGTCGTAGGTCTGGACCGCCCAGTACGAGAAGGGGATGCGGACGTGGTCGAGACCCGCGTCTCGGATTTGCCGGAACGTGTCTTCAGTCACAAAGGTCGCGTAGTGCTTCTCGAGGACGCTCTCGCAGCGCGACGCGAGGTACTTGCAGAGACTGTACTCGTCGACGATGCCCATGCGGAGGTCGTAGTCGAAGAGTGACGGCGTGATGAATGGTTCGATTGAGAGCCAGCCGCCCACATTGACGCCCCGCGCCGGCCGCTTGGCGTAGTCGCCCCAAGCCTCGTTGAGCGCCGGCACATGGTCGTTCGCCTTGGCTGAGTCGTCCCAACTTAGGTTGAGACCCATAATGGGCAGATCCCCGACTGTTTCGTCGGTGTAGGTGAGGTTAAAGTCGGTGATGTCTTGCCAGACGTGGGGATTCAACCAGGAAGGCGCGCCGTTCGGTACCAAGACTCCTGACAGCTCATCGCTCTGGTCGGTGCTGCTACTCTCCTCGCGCTTCTCCTCGCCGGAGCCAGAGTTTGGGACCACCACGGCTGCCACAATGACAATAATGATCAGCAGCACCGTGCACACGCCGATTAGTATCCCTGCGATGGTCAGCGACATCCTCCCTCCTCACAGGAGGGTGACAACCAACTTACACAGCTTCTTCTTCTGCTTATACCAAGGCCTCTTACGCCCCTTCCACAACCCCTCCTTCTCTCTGGCCACACTATCATCACTCCCCCTCCACCCGCCCCTTAACCCAATCC
>MU863625.1:84298-147007 GCA_033575675.1 Parathielavia hyrcaniae
GCCTCTTCTCCCTCCCCGGCCCCCGATCCCGCCTCCCCCCCTCCAACGGCGGCGCAACATCCACAATCTCGTACCCCCTACTCCGTTCACGATCCCTTCCCCGTTGCCGCTCCTGCTCCCGCCGCCGCTCCCTCCGTAACTCCCTCTCCCTGTCCCGCTCCAGATCCCTCTCCCTCGTCCTCTCTCTCGCCCTATCCCTCCCATTCCCACCGCCGCGCTCAGCATTGGCCTGGTTCAGCCTCGCCAAGGCAGCCGCGGACAGACCCCCCGCCGCGGGGCCTGATCCTTGGGCGGCGGCGGAAGAGGAAGAAGAGGAGGAGGTCGGCTGCTGTTGGTACTCTGCCTCACGCGGGCGTGTCAGGGTGGTGTTGTTGCCGCCGCTTGTGCTCGGGCGGCGTTTCTTGCGGCGGTGCTGGTGGTGGTAGGTGGCGGGTGCATCGTCGTCGGCGGCGGCGGCGGCTGAGGAGTTTCGTCGGTGTCGGCGGGCTTCGCGGTCACGGTTGTGGGACTGGGAGCGGGAGTGGGAGTGGCGCGTGTTGGAGGGGTCGCGGGCCATTTTTCAAACCTTTTCTCTTTTTTCCTTCCTTCTGGGTTGTGATGGAATGTGGGACGTTTGGATGGGTCTGTCGGGTTCCGGTCAGGAACGCATTGGGGGTTAAAGCGAGATGTGGCTAGCCGGATCGCGGTTGTGCATGAGGAATTGAAGATTGGAAAGTCTCAGAGGGTGAGATGCTGCGCAGTTACTTTGCCCGTGTCCTGTCCGCCGGGTCAGATTCTGATTCGTTGCGGCGTCGTGTCGCATCGGGCTGCCTTGATTCTGCGGAAGTAAAGAGTGGGCGACTGTTGACCGGGCAACGAGGGCTGACACCAAGGGCAAGGGTGGTGAGCGACGTCATCGTTAAGCTCAGACTTTGGACAGGATCGAATTGACACCCAATTCTGGCATTTGCCAGCCATGTCTTCTTGGCTTCGCCATCTGGCCATGCATATCAATTTTGGCGTTGCCAGTCATGGGAGAGCAGTACCATTCATAGCACGGCCACCCTTGACTTCCAGGTTGTCCACTGACCCAGGTCCAGGGGCAAGTTGCTCTGGTTCCTGACCCCACCCGGACGCCAAGAGCCGAGAGCTCAGATCAACTTCCCTCATGCTGGCGAAGATGAAGTGTCGTAGCACCGCTCCCTAGAAAAACTGGACAACGAGAGCCTTTTCATCTTTTTCCAAATCTATTTTCCATCCGAGAAGGCGAATTGAGACAAATTCGGGGCCCCGCATGGCCTGTCAGGAACAGTCCAGGGACCTCGCTCGGCAAAGCCGTCGCAAGCCGACGCCGTCATCCCTCCTCCCAACCACATCTTTGCCCATCTCCCGCAGCTGCCTCTTTCACCATCATGCACATAGACTGCTCGTAGCAGACGGTTATAGGCCATTTCAGCTCCAGCAACAATGAAGGGATCGTCAATTCGCGCTCTGTCGAGGGCATTGGCACGGGGATCGCCTGTGGCCCCGTCGGCTCCCGTCGCAGCCCTCGTCTGCTCCTCCCGACACTACTCGACCCACCCGCCCAACGCGAAGCTGAACTTGCCGACCGACTACTCAACCACTCCCTTGCTCTTCCACACCTCGCAGTCGGCGCTGGCCAACCCCGAGCTGCCGCCCGAGGTGCGCAATGGCACGACCAAGCGCATGAACCTCTTCCAGGCCGTCAACGACGCACTGTCTCTCGCGCTCGCCGAAGACGAGTCGGTCCTCATCTTTGGTGAGGACGTGGCCTTTGGCGGCGTCTTCCGCTGCACGGGCAAGCTGGCCGAGACATACGGCGGCGACCGCGTCTTCAACACGCCGCTGACGGAGCAGGGCATCCTGGGCTTCGCCATCGGCGCCGCCGCCGAGGGCATGCGCCCCGTGGCTGAGATACAGTTTGCCGACTACGTCTACCCGGCCTTTGACCAGCTGGTCAACGAGGCGGCCAAGTTCCGCTACCGTGACGGCGCCTGTAGCCGCCACGCCGGCGGCCTGACCGTCCGCATGCCCTGCGGCGGCGTTGGCCACGGCGCCCTCTACCACTCGCAGTCGCCCGAGAGCCTCTTCACCCACATCCCCGGCCTGCGCGTCGTCATGCCCCGCTCGCCACTGCAGGCAAAGGGGCTGCTGCTCTCGGCCATCCGCAGCAACGACCCCTGCGTTTTCATGGAGCCCAAGATCCTGTACCGCGCCGCCGTCGAGCAGGTCCCGACCGCCGCCTACGCCCTGCCGCTGTCCAAAGCCGAGGTGCTGAGGGAGGGGTCGGACGTGACCATCGTGTCGTACGGCCAGCCGCTGTACAAGTGCGAAGCCGCGCTCCGGCTGGCCGAGAAGGAGCTGGGCGTCTCGGTCGAGCTGATCGATCTGAGGACCATCTACCCGTGGGACAAGGAAGCTGTATTCAAGAGCGTCCGGAAAACGGGGCGGTGTCTTGTCGTGCACGAAGCCATGGTTAATGCCGGAGTCGGAGCCGAGGTGGCTGCGGCGATCCAGGAGGACCCGGCGACCTTTGTCAGGCTGGAGGCGCCTGTTGCGCGCGTTGCTGGATTCAGCATACACATGCCACTTCTGTATGAGGCGCTGAACGCGCCGGATGTTGCGAGTAAGTGTGCCCCATGCAAGTGATGCTACGTGCGTGTGCTGACCTGGCCAGGAATATATGACAACATCAAGAAGGTGCTAGAGTATTAGACTGGTGCTTTTGGGTCATGTCGGAGGATCGCATCAGAGCAGCGCGGCGTTGACTGGCGAAGGGGCGCACGGAGAGTGACAGGACATTGTATCCTTTGTGTATGCCACATATTTTTAACCTAAACTTGTTCGTTTTGAGATTGAGACCTGGCTGAGTGCTTCTGTAGGTAGCTCAGCAAAACAATTGAAAATCAGATGAACTTTGCTGTTGTTTTGTGTTTCTGAGCCCCTGCCTGCTAGTTCTTGGCGTTCCGCCTGATACATCCCACCTCTGCCCCGCCCTTCGGCCTTCGTTCCATCAACAGCTCCCGTCGACAACAACGATCGGCCCGTTCCAACGTGATTTGTACCGCGCGATTGTATTGCCAACTAGCGCCACATCTCATTTACCATCGCCTCAGCTGTCCCGAGCCAAAACCATGTCGTCTCATAAGGCGATTCTCTCCTCCTTCGTGGACGGGGCGCCCCCAGGAGAGGTAAGCTTCCCAATGCCTGACACGGCCACGGTCTAGGGGTGCAAAACTCGGTGCTAACGAGTATCTTGTAGCTCGCAGACGTTTTTGCAGGCATGCACCCTTCCCTACGACCCATCCTAGCCGCGCAGCCTAACCGAACGCCTTTCAGACATCAAATCACTGACAA
This sequence comes from Parathielavia hyrcaniae, assembly GCA_033575675.1. Lineage (NCBI taxonomy): Eukaryota > Fungi > Ascomycota > Sordariomycetes > Sordariales > Chaetomiaceae > Parathielavia > Parathielavia hyrcaniae. The sequence continues at coordinate 87,656 of MU863625.1, forward strand.
GCTCGAGCCCGAACCTGGTGAACGAGCTTGGTCCGGCCTTCCAGAAGTACAATGAGGAGCAGTTTGCGACAGTCAAGCTCCCAGGGAGCAGCCAGCAGGTCATCATCAGCTCGCACAGCGCACTGGGCGGCGGCCGCTACTACGACGTCGAGAGCTCTTGCAGCTTCACGTTCGACCACACCACACAAAAAGCCAGCGCAGTCGAGAGCCATGTTGTGGATGGCGAGAAGGCAGACTTAGCGTGAGGGACCCAGGACCACGAGATGCATCGCAGATGGAAAACTCATCATGACTGGATCGCAGAAAATCAACACTCAAGGGCTTGTCGACCTACGTCAAGGAGCATTTTCCGAACGCGGCGTACGGCGCGTACCTGACAGAGAACGATACCAAGATCGCCGTCATCATCGTCGCCAACAAATACAGCCCAAGCAACTTTTGGTACGGCTCGCCGCATGCCCCCGAGGCTTTTCTTTCCCAACGTTGGCTAACCAAAACCGCTAGGAACGGGCGCTGGCGCTCGCTTTACATCTTCGACCCGGCCTCGGGCTCGCTCGAGGGCTTCATCAAGGTCGACGTGCACTACTACGAGGACGGCAACGTGCGGCTGCTGACCAACAAGACGGTCGCCGCGTCCGTGTCGTCCGGGACGGGCGCGGGCCTCGCCCGGGAGATCGCGGCGGGCGAGAAGAAGTACCAGGAGGAGCTGAACCGCAGCTTCACGAGCCTGAGCGAGGGCGCATTCAAGGCGCTCCGGAGACAGCTCCCCGTGACCAGGCAGAAGATCGAGTGGGACAAGGTGGCGAGCTACCGCCTGGGGCAGGACATCGGCGGCGGGGCTGCCAGGAGATAGAGGGACGAATTCCCTTTGGTTTTTGGGGGCGGTTGAGTAAGGTTGACGTGAGCATGTACCTGCGATAAATGTCACGCCTAGACTCAAAGGGGCATTCTGTGTAGAAATGATTCTGTGTAGAAACGATGATGGTGCACGGTCGGGTGGCTTTATCTGTTGGCGGATGTGCGAGTACACTGTAAGTTAAGGAGCGGAACTCCGCCGTTGGCACTTCGCCGCCAGTCCAGAAAATATTCCTAAGACAGTCTGATGGCTCCCCACCAACAATAATGGGCGTTGATGAATGCCACTCTGCCCCAATGTTGAGATGCGGGTCTGTGGCCCCAATTCGGCTTCCGGAAAACGGTCGCCGCCGCTGTCAGAAGAAAACCCCCGCCCGAAGTTCGCAGAAACCCGCCGGGGAGGCTTCTCTCTGATGATGCAGGATGCATCGGCTTCCGAGATACCGCAGTTCTCCAAATCGAACGACATGAAATGGACGAATCAGATCCCGGACGGGATGAATTTGGATCTTTGTGATTGGCTAGCTAATGGCCAGGACAGCGCGGGCCAAGCCGGCCAGGGGATCGCCTGCTCTGTCGAGTCTGTCCGAGGTGAGATCCTCCTTCTCCATGCGCAGTAGCTGGACCGGAACCTTGAACCTTCGTCCGATTGCACCCCTTTCCTCTGACAACCCGTCTACCGCCAGCTCGCCGCCACGCAGACTCGATTGCTCGTCGTGCCCAAGTCTCCGAATACCCTTTTGGTATGCCCGCCGATTCAGTTGCTTCCTACCGGGACGCCGGGCCAATTTGTTTGCCCGTACCATGCTAACGGAACTTGAATACCTAGCTGTCGAGAAAAAAATCACCCGTTTCGAAGACGACAATCGCTACACCGACGACACATCATCCTTCAAAATGGCTACCAAGGAACTCACCTACCAAGATGTCGCCGAGCACAACACGAAGAAGGACCTCTACGTTGTTGTCCACGACCAGGTCTACGACTGCACCAAGTTTGTCGACGAGCACCCGTAAGTGCCCGTCCGCTGCCTCATCATCCCCCAGCCAGTCCGCCTCCTTCCCTGCCTCGTACTTTCCCAGATCCAACCCGCGCAGCACGTGCTAATACAGCGAAATCTCAACAGCGGTGGTGAGGAAGTCCTTCTCGACGTCGCCGGCCAGGACGCAACCGAGGCTTTCGAGGATGTCGGCCACAGCGACGAGGCGCGCGAGACCCTCGATCAGCTCAAGGTCGGCACGCTGAAGCGCAATGTAAGCGGGCCCCCACCCGACTTGTTATCCCCACATACACGGTTGTTACACACAAGAGGTGGCGTGCAGTTGCTGACGTCTGCTATAGCCCGGCGACCCCAAGCCCAAGACGCCCGTCCCGGGCGCCGTTTCCCCGGCCGCCAACAACAGCGCTGCCACCGGTCTCGGAGTTGGTGTGTACGCCATCCTCGTCCTGGGCGGCGCGATCGGCTACTTCGCCTACCAGTATCTTCAGCAACAGCAGGCCGCTCAGAGCGCCTAGACTTTTCTTTTTTGGGGTTGCTGCGACTTAGTACACGGGGTGGCGAATGCAACGACGTTTCAACTAATGACAATTTTTGGGTCTACTCGTGGCGCGCCGCAATGCCCTTGGGGAAGCACCGTTTTGGGGCGGATGTCAAGCGTTTGGGCCGTTGACGATCTCCTTGGCTTGGGTCATGTGAGAACCTCGGTGGCCGTGGAGCTGGGCAACGGCAGGTGTTTGCATGGAGCGTCGGTGACGTTTATCGTTATTCAGCAACAGTGGACGGGCTAGACGGGTTCGGCTAAGGATGGATGGGTGATGGCGTTTGTGCATGCTACATCGTCATGCCCCATTCGGCGTTGGGAGCGAGCGAGCCTGCTGTCTGTCCTCGGGCGCCTGGGTGGAGGAGACGCAACAGAGGTCGCTGCAGGTGGTCAGGACTGGCACACAGTGTATAGACTTTGTAATTCCGCGAGCTTATGCCGCAGTTTTGTGTCATGGCGCATTCGTGATGTCAACATTGAGCCCATGCCCATGACGATGGCTCTGGGTGCTCTGCCTCTACGCGCATTGTTTTGCAGAAACTGTCGCGTTTGGACTGCTATAAGTAGCTGTGAGCCCACAGACTTTTTCGTGATCTGCTCTACACCTTCTATTATCACTACGCGTTTCTCAACATCCATCAACCAGCGACAACTTTTGGACACCAAACCATCAGATCAACTCTGTTTCTTGGATCTTGAGGCTGACTTTCATTTGAAAGTCAAATTTGTTTGAAACTACTATACTACCCCTGTCGATAATCCCTGTGACTCAAATGGCACCAAACGAGTCCCACTCTTTCTCGGCGCCACAGGCAACCACGCCGGCGCCGAGCACCTCTCATGAGCAACCTCCTCGACCGACTTTCCCACCTTCGCAAAAGCGCAAAAGGGACACGCTGCTGCCAAGCCGAGGCAACAAGTTGTGGATGAACCTTGGGTACAACAACGACCGCGTTTTCTTCCCACTGTCTGACCAGCACGCGGGGCTCCAGCGGGAAATCGACGCCAACAAAGAGAACAACCCGCCCGGTGCCCCGCCCAAGAAGAAAAGGGCCACCAAGAAGCCGGCGGTTAAGAAGGAGGAGGATTCCGGCCACGCTGAAAAGTTGGCTCAGCTGCAGGAACTGGAACCCGAGCAAGCACGGCTCAGGGCTGAAATCGGCCTGCCCCCGGAGAAGAAGGTAAGCAACGAACCGACGACTAGCAGGAAGAAAGGCTGCTAACAGGGAGAAGACCAAGAAGAAGCAGACTGTGAAGAAGGGCGCCGGCCAGGACGTCAGCAACCCGATCGACTTGGACAGCTACCCGGACAACGACCAGGACACAAGCAAGCAAAAGCCCGACATGGCGGCCTTCGATCGCCAGCATGCGTCCTTTCTCAGCAGCATGTCTGCCGCCGCCGCCAAAATCGGCACCAGCGCAGGCACCAGGCGCTCGCTCGCTCCGCCGTCGCCGTCCCCTTCTGTCGGCTCCACCACGTCGGCGGCGGCCCCGGCGGGCAGCATGACGCCGCGCAAGGACCGCGACACGCCCGGCAACGTGGTCTACTCCCAGCCCGCCATGACCGGAACGGGCGACAGCATCATCTCGCAGATGGCCTACGCCGTCGCGTGGCTGCGCAGCAAGGACGAGCCGCAAACCTGCTTCGGCGTGCTCGGCTACCTGTCGGGGGCGGCGCGTCCGGAGAACGAGCAGGAGTTCTTTGTCGAGCAGATGCGCCGCCACCCGCAGATCCAGTGGATACCGGACCCGGACCTGAGCGAGCAGACGTGGCGGTCCGGCACGTACGTGCACCGGCCGACGATCCCCGGGGTGCGCAACAAGACGCAGCTGCTCGCCTACCTGCAGAAGAAGACGGACGCCAGCGGGGTCAGCGTCAAGGACCTCAAGGACGGCTGGCCCGACTGCGAGTCCGGAATCACGGAGCTCGAGAGGGAGCACCGCGTGCTCGTGATCCGCGCCAAGAAGGACGGCTCCGCCCGCATGGTCTGGCTCGACGATCCCAGCCTGTTCCACGAGGTCGACCCGCAGCTCAAGGTCATGTGGTCGCGCGCCGAGGTGCCCAGCCTCGACACCATCGTGCAGCGCCTCGTCGCCGCCCAGCAGAAGCCTGCGTCCGAAGACCCGCGGCTCAAGGCCGCGCAGGCGGCCAAGGAACCCAAGAAGAAGAAGCGCGCCCAGCGCCGTGGCGGCAAGTCGACCAACACGCACATGGAGCACCTCCTCAAGGACTACAGCCACATGAAGCGCTGAGGGATGGGGTGGTGGACCGAAGGTGGTGGGAGGGTGTGGGGTGTCAAGGGGACGATTTTCTTTTCTGAGATTGTATCAAGGTATGTCATCGCATTGGGCTGGTGTTTGGAATGGGCTTGGGGCTTTGGCTTACATGGATGGATGGGCAAACAAGATTGGCAGGGTTTCTTTTCTTTTCATCTGGCTAGATCGGAATGGGGTGCAAAACAACGGCTATGGCGCTAGAGAGTTCGGTGGTCACATTTCACATACGGTCAGGCGTTGAAGGTTGCGAGACATTGCTTGGGTATGTTTGAGGGCGAAGGATGGATTTCGGGCAGACAAGTTGCGGTCGGGCCAAGCTTGCTGTTCTACAGTACTTGCACATCAACAAATCAACAGGCAATCGGGAAGGGCTGCCTTGCAGTCCAACCCTATCATCACATCCATTCTTCGAACTGCTATATATCAGCCCCCAACCCCCTTCTCCCCCGCTTTACCACATCCACTCCATCTTCTCCCCCCTTTGCTCCCCAACCTATCACCCCCCTTTTTCATTCTCACCTCCATTCCACCCTCGCGTTCCTAGACGACTCAGCCTGCTCCATTCCCGCACTTCCACCACCACCACCATTATTCAACGCACCACCCCCACCACCATTAACACTCAGCCCACCAACATCCCCCCTCCCCCCCAACCCCACCCTCACCCTCTCAAAAACACCCACCCACACCTCCTCCCCCTGCATCCCGCCCACCTGCCACCGGCCCTGCACGACGTAGCTCGGCACCGCGCCCACCCCGACGCGCAGCCGCACCGCCGCCGCCGACGCCGCCGACGCGTCGACGGCCCGCGCCGCGGCCGTGTCGCTGCACGCCAGGTAGGCGAGCGCGTCGGCCTCGGTCCGAAAAAGGCTCAGCGGCGGGGCGGCGGCCGCGCGGGCGAGGAGGGGGCGGGAGGAGAGGTCGAGGCCGTGCTGGAAGGCGGAGGCGAAGAGGTGGGTTAGGGTCTGGTGGAGGTGGGTTGTCGTGTGTGGTGGGAGAGGGGGTTGGGGGGTGGAATTGGGAGGGGGAAGGGGAGAAGAAGAAGGAGGAGGAGGGGGAGGGGGAAGGGTTGTTGCTGTTGTTGTCGGGGTCGGTTGAGTAGGGGGTGATAGTTGTGGTTGTGGTCCGGGGTGGTGGTGGTTTTCGGGTGCGAGCGCTGGCGAGGTTGATGTGGAGGAGGAGGAGGGTTGGGCTGCGGCGGCGGCGTCTCGTTCCATTGCCAGCAGGACTAGCTTGTGTGCGTCGCGGGAGTTGCCCGACTTGCCGTCCCATCGAAAGTCGATGCCGTACTGCGCGCCGAAGCGGGCCAGGCGCTCGAGCACGGCTGGAGTGTTGGGTCCGTACATGGCCTGGAGTCCGGCTGTTCGCTCGTAGGCTACATGTACGAGGGGGTTGCTTAGTGGGCGTCTCAGACGGTGGAGAGTGTAGTTGGTAGGTTTGGCTCGGGTATCATGACTTACCAGACACGCCGGCGTCGGGCCAGAGCAGATACGGCTTCCAGATCAGCTTGAAATCGGCCTCGGGATGCTGGGCCTTGTAAGTGGCTATCGCCTTGTCGAGGATTTTTTTGCCAAGGTAGCACCAGGGGCAGACGAGGTCCGAGTAAACGTCGATCTCGATGGTGAACCTGGCCATGGTGTTTGGTCTGTCGAGCCGAGTTCAATTCGTACACGGAACGCTGGATGGCCGTCAACTTCTTTCGGTTCCTTGTCGATCGACTTGATCCCTGCGGTTCTTGCTGCTTCCCTTCTTCTCAGTCTTTCCCCAAGACTGATACCAGCATCACCGTCAAGAGAAGGGTGAGGGTGAAGCAGCTCCTTAGAGCGGATTTGAACTTCACGGAACAGGCCACAAAGCCAACACCTGCCGGAGCACTAGAAAGAGTCAGTCAGAGAAGCTGAAGCCTCGCAGGGGGAGACAGTTCGAGGTGCACGGTGCCTTTGTACCCTCACAATCATACGCCTCCGCATCACATAACATGCTTCCAACAGAGTATACAGACCAACAAGGCAGAAACAGATGGAATACGTACCCAAAGAAGTCGAGGATTGGAGGCAGCCTGATGGTTTCACGACTCCACTCCACGTTGCGGTATATAAGCAGAATAAAAGATTAGTGATCAGCTTGGAGATGTCCTTTTCGGCCAGTAGTTGGCTCCTCAAGATCACGCCACAAAGTGTTTGACGGAAGGGTCATGACTCGGTGTTGATGGCCGTCTATATGTGTGTATAGCTTTGATTCCTCGTGCCCCGGGTCCATCTAAGGGATGACAAAGTCACAGTCAGCGTTGCCACCCGAGTCGTTCCATGGACGACTAGTCGAACACCAACAAGAGGGTCATCAGCTAAGCATTACCCATTGCTTTGGATATCGCCAAGCGAATGCAAGAGATGGCCGACTGCCTTTGCTGTGTGCCGTGAGTCTTTGTCCATTCTCAGCAGGTGAAATAGTGCAGAACTGGGATCCTTGGTTGGTTGTTCGTCTTCGTACCGTACTATTTCGCTCTCTGTGCGACGAGGTGAGGAGCAAGCCAAGATTCGATGAACATACTCGTAGACGACTTTCCAGACATGCCCTAGCCATCTCGAATGAAGAGGGGAAAAGATGATGCTGGTATAGTCCCTCTCGCTACAGTGAAGGTTTATGAGATGCTGTTTTAGTCTAAGTATGGTCGGACAGCTGGGCTTCAATCTTAGAGCGCCTTCCTGGTAGGGTATTGTAACACTGTAAGGTCGAGTTGGCCAAGCTCGAGCTAGGGACGGGAGCCTCCCGAACAACAACCACACCGTTCGCGAATATAACTCTTGGCGGTGTACGGGTCTTGTTGCTTTCTCTCGTTAGTCTGGACCCTACAATCAACTCCGTTCTCGATGGGACAGCATGGCGGACGGCCCCGGTGGGCGGCGCAGCCGAGGGTGATCAAGACCGCCCCGCCAAGTTGACGACGCCGAAGCAAGGCTTACACCACCGCCGTGTAGTAAAAAGGTAGAGTGTTAGATGTGGAGGCAGGATGAATACATCTCTCCAACGACCAGGAAAAGAGACACCTCTTCCCCCCGCCCAAGACCATTTTGTTGGCCTTCCCGGCGTTGTGCACTGGCCATTTCTGAACCCGCCGGATGAGATGATGCCGGCATTGCCGGGACACGACCAGGCCCACACCGGGCCGTGGCGACTTCGGCCCCGAAGCCGGGAGCGAGCAACAGAAATGTCGACCCCGCGATGCTCCGGTCAAGGGGGCCAGCCAACTAATGGCCCCTGCTCAGCATGACGGAAATGCCGATGAGTTGGCGCCTTGGCCCATCTCAGGCTCTGGCTCCTTATTCGCGCTGGCATTGCCAATGTCCGATAGTTGGTTATTGGCTAGTTACCGCGGGTTATGGAAATTGGGCGCTGTTCGTGTAGGCCGACGATCAATGGTGATGGATCGAATTGAAAGACTGCAACCGGATGCAACAAAGAGCGAAGCTGCGTGAGTGCATGAACCGTTGCTCGCTAGGAGCCTGGGATAAACTCCCCGATCTCGGGCCTTGTCGGTCACCCAGCTGGCTGGATGGGCTGATGAAGCCTGTGTCGCACTCGGATCTCAATCCAAACCATCATCAAATACCGGTATGTGGCCTTCTCATTTCGAAACAGAAGACACAAGGGGCCTGCTGAAGGGTGCTTCAAGCCGGGGTCCAAGCTCCGGGAGCTGGGAAAAAGAGCTGGAACCATGGGTCCCTGCGTCTTGCATGGGGCAGGGCTTGCGAGGATCCACCGGCGGGAGAAGCTTCGGCGAAGCAGCATGGAAGCTTTGTGTTGCTTGCCTGCCGAGCCTGCATGGGCCGAAACCACGGATCGCCCAGAGGTGAGAGCTCGCATTGTGCTCCCTGGCTCCACATCATCCTGGAATCTGGAAGAGGCGATCGGATCATCAACAAGCAACCCTTTGGGTCCCTTTGTGCTCGTGCTCAGGGGTCGCCAATCAAGGATGCTGGGATTAGCTGCCTTCGTAACTATCGGCAACTCCTCGCGCCCAAGCGACAACTTTGCGGTCAAGATTGTCAAGATTGTGCCGAATCAAAAGGCTCAGGCTCACCAAATCCAACTTGACTCCAATTTCGGATCAATGAGACTCTCATCTCCGCATCCCCAATGCCAGAACTCTTGGGACCGGCCGCGTGATGGATTCCTGGACGTCGATCGCTTCTGCAGAAGCTGGTACTGTGTACGGATCCGTAGTTATCGGCCATGACGGGACACCAAGGTACGGGCTAATCTCATCAGGCGCGGCCAGGGACCACATGCCAATGTGGGGGGTTTGCAATCGAAGCAGAATCGAAGCCGCGTGGAAGCTCTTGATCGCCCAGCCCTGTGGTGTGGCTTGGTTGTTTGGTGCTCGATGGATGCTGCGACACGCATCTCGAGCGAAGCAGGTTATGTTTCGTACCTCGCCGGGGTATTATACAGCACCAATGTTTGCGATTCCCTAATGACGATCGGTGAGATGAGCAGAACAGACAATGATACCTTGTCTTTGGCGCGTCAGTCGATCAATTTAGCCCATCGGCCCAGTCCAGCCCCATGAGGTATCCGAATTCTGCAATCGCCCGTTGTTCCGGGTTCCTATGCAGCAAAATCAAGAGAATCAAGTGCGTGCCAGCTCTTGTACGGTGTACTGTATAGATTAGCTACTTTACGGTGTAGGTTCGAAAAAGGGACGAAAACCAAACAACATCAAGAGCCGCCGACGCACGCCACCAGCGTCTCACCTTGGTGGGCCGGCAGCGAGAGATGGCGGCTGCTTGCATCTGCTCTTGAGGACCACTGCTTTAGGTTGGATATCGCGTACTTGTCGGGGGTCTCACGTTCTGTATTACCCGGGGAATTCGAGCTGTGCTCCCATCGGCTAAGGGCGTATGTACGATTCTTACCTAACTACCTACCTTATGCCCAACATCAGGTTTCTTTGGATTTTCCGAGGTTGGTGAACCAAGTTTAGTCCTGATCTGGGGAGCGTGCTCGACTATTTGATGACTTTTAGAGAGAATATAACAGTCAGAGCAGCAGCACGCTCAAACAACAGCCCCGGGTTCATATTTGCAAATATAAAGCAACTACCGTTGCGGGCGCTCCGTCCAGGGTGTGCCGGAATCTGCGATCGGTGATTTTGTTCGTGGATGAGATCTCCACCCTGACTGGAGGCTGCCGGACCCACAACGCGTCTTAGGACCCCAGCTGTTCGTTTCAACGTGCCAGCCCCAAATGCGGCTTTCCCAACCTTATAGCTGCACGAGCCACGTTATTTTCCTTCTGCTTGTTATTTCGACCATCGCCCGTCAAAATCGCAGGCGCAAAAACATCCCGTTCTCGGTCCAGTTCCATCAAACTCACGAAGCCGAGTCGTCATCTATCTCCTCCTCGGGCCAGTTTTCCATCGTCTCCCTGTCTTCGTCGTGCCCGCGACGTCATCTGCATCGAGTCGCGATTCGCGAGACCGTGCCAGCACTGCACCCTTCCTGAACCGTGCACGACAACACCACCACAACCTCCATCAAGCCGACTTGGTACTCACAGGCGACTCAAGCGGCTTGAGTCTTGGGCGTCGTCCTCAGACAAGCCCGATCTTCAAAGCCTTAGCTGGCGTGTTACTCATCGATTCGGAATCTCGCGTTACTCTTTATTCGAGGTGAGAAAATTTCAATCGTCGCCAGCCCCGCATCACTTCTCATTTTCCTGCCCTTCCCTCTTCTTTCATCATCAGAAACCATCAGCCATCGAGCATCGGCCATCGCAACACGCCTAGTCTGGGATTTCTTTTTCCACTTGATGCAGGCCCACGCCGACATATCCCAGTTCAAGGGATTGTGGCTTGCTGCCCCAATTGTCTTCCGGCCGTCCTTTGACCCGTCTCTGGCTGCTTGTTTCGACTGCTCACCGCTTAGCATTGCGCCTTGCTGACCGTAATGTTCAGCCGCCCACCTTCATACAAGAGGTTTTGACTTCGCCCGTCTCAAAGCTTCAACATGTCGCAGTCGCCATCGTCGACTAGCGCCATGGGAATTGGGAACGTGCTCAATATCAAAGCCGAGCCAGGGTCACAACTAGCTCCACAAGAGGCGACAGCCGAGCAACCGCAACAGCAACAGCAGCAGCAGCAGCAGCAGCAACAACAACAACAACAACAACAACAAGAGCAGCTGCTGCAACAGCCTCAGGCCCAGGCCGCCCAGCAACCACAAGTCGAGCAGACTTCACCCCATGGCGAGGAGCAGTCGAGTGGGCCCTTGAACACGTCCTACCCTTCGCCCACTGCCATGGATACAACCCCCTTGCAACCCGTTCCCGGCGTCAATTTGGCGTCTGCTTCCATGCCTCACCCGGACCTGCCGCCACACTTGATGTCTGGGATCCCCCAGCCAAGCTACCAGCCAGTTCAACCAAGCTACCAGCCCGCCCAGCCAAGCTACCAGCCCGCTCAGCCAGGCTACCACACAGCTGAGGTGCATGCTCAAGCGGGCATTCCGCAGCCCCAACCGCATCCGCAGGCACGTCCTCAGCCGCCAGCAAAGCAATTCCCCTGCAGCACGTGCGGGAAGCCCTTTGCGAGACGGAGCGATCTTTCACGCCACGGTATGTCTTCATCACCCCTTGTTCCACTGCGTTCTGCTAACCTCTACCTAGAGCGCATCCATAGTGGGATTCGTCCCCACGTCTGCGACTTCCCTGGCTGCGGCAAACAATTCATTCAACGGTCTGCTCTGACGGTGCACTCACGTGTGCATACTGGCGAGAAGCCGCACCGGTGCGAGCGATGTGGCAAGGTAAGCACGCTCGACCCACACTGACTGGTTCTGGTCACTGACAGTGTCTGGCCGCAGCCTTTCAGTGATAGCAGCTCGTTGGCTCGGCATCGACGGATCCACTCGGGAAAGCGGCCGTACAAATGCCCTTATGTCGACTGTCAAAAGACATTCACTCGTCGGACGACATTGACCAGACACCAGAACCACCACACTGGCACAGTTGAGGATTCTGCGCGTGCCCGTGCCGAGGCTCTTGCCCAGGGTGCCACTGCCGCCGCCGCTGCTGCGAAGAGCAAGTCGCGGTCTGGGAGCGAGCAAGCATCCAACCATGAGTCTCCCCTCACCACGCCTTCCCCGGGACAACGCCCCATGTCCATGTCGCCGGGCGCAGAGTTGGCCAGCATGAACAACATGCAGTATCTGACCAACTCGATCCCGCCACACCTACGTGGCGACGTCCAAGTTGGCAGCCCCTCACCAACGGCATCTTCGGGATACAACAACGGCATGCGCCCGACATCCCATCCGACCGCATATGCTCCTCCGCAGACCCTCGAGCCCAGCATCGAACAACCCCAACAAGGTCCCGGCAGCGCTGCTGGTAGTCCCCATATCGGCAGTGTTGGATGGGCCTCGCCCGGTCCTGTCCCGTCTCCTACACAGAGCCCCAATGGCAACGGATACGTGTACCCGGATCCCGAGTCGTACCCATCTGGCACCCCGATTGCCCAGATGTTCTACAACAACACGCCGTCGTCGAGGCGCATGGGCAGCTCAGAGCCGGGAAATTCCTCTTTTGACGCTAAGGCCGGCAGAGAGCTCTGGACAAATGCGCAGTAGTACTTCGCCTAAGACGGTGCTCTCTGTCGGGCGATGGCCGGCGATCGAGTCTGCACCATCCCGTAGCTCGAAGACGGCTATCGAACAGAGGTTGTCCACAGAGCACGTCGGCGGTTAACGAGAGGGCTTTTGCCAATCAGCCCCTTAGCAATTGAACATGGCCTTCTCCCGCATCTCATCTCCTCGATGAGTTCCTAATAAGGAGACAGCATGAATGGTTGGGTGCTAGCTGCAATACCAGCAAAACCCAGCATACAGCATGACGAAGTTGGCAAAAAAAGAGGGGTTCTTTGCTTTTTGTTTCACTATAAAGAGAGTCTGGGCTGGCGTGCACGGGGGTTCACTACCAACTTACTAATGATTCGGGTGGTGGGACAACGGACCGGCATTGTGGCGCCCTGGTTCTTTTCAACTTTCTGGGTTCTTTTTCACTTTCTACTGGTGTTCTCTGTATTTGTACTCTCTCTCTCTTTCTGGGACGGCAACTACTAGCCGCACTTTCGACTGCTGCCGAACAACGCGGTGGCACAGGACCTGGTTTTGCTCGGCGTTGAGGAAGTCCGCTAGATAGGTCACTAGCGAGCGCTTAAGGTACTCCTACCGATTCCGGTGGCAGTTCCTGGTACCCAAAGGCACGGAAACCTGCTCCGTTTTGCCATTGGGAGGAAGAGACTCGTTTTCTCCATGGTCGGCCTAGGTCCCTCTGCCGGCTTGAATGGGTTGTGCGCGGGCTTGACCACGGAGTGAGAGCTGGTGATGGATGGGAGGGCGTGATAATGAGTGGGGCTTTCTGGCATCGGGTCTGTCTGCATTGAATGCGGTGGGACTCATCATGGGGAAGTCGGAGGCATTGGTCACCTCTGCTTGGGGCTTCTTTTTACCTCTAGTCCCGCCTGCCTGCTTGGGAGGAGATGGTTGTTCCTCCCTGAGGTAGTGGAGACTCAACAAAGATAGATACCGCTATGTACGGGACTTGTATACCAGCTCCGCAGGTGATACCGCTCACTGCAGAGCATTATAACAACCATATTTGCTGATTTCTTCCTTGTCCCTGCGTTGTGAGCTGGGAAACTTGAACTCCTCAGGGTATTCGCTTACTGACTCTTGGTTGCTGAGAGCTGAAGTCAGTTCCTTCTCTATATAGATGGCAGGGCGATAAACCTCAGGTAAGCTTAAGTGAAATAGATACCTTGCGATGTAGAGCAAAGCTAATTCAGGGCAATTCCATAGTTCAGTTATTGTTGGTGATATGTTAGAACCTACCTAATACAGTACCACTCTCGCTCAGTGTCGCCCTGAACTTGGAACAGCAACCAAGTTCGAAATCTGTTGTATTGCACTGCTCAACATTAAAAACATCCGATCAACATAAGGTACCTTACCTTACCTAAAACTCCACTGCCGGCCATACCTTAGTTTCCACATAGGCAGCCTCCTGTAGACGCGACATTGGTATTGGTACAAAGCCCCTTTCTGGGCCAACATCTGGCTTTCTCTCCAAGTGACTTCTGATCCAAGCCCCTCTGTAGGTAATTTGCCAACCCCTCGCCCAGAACGTAGTTGATCGTGCGACATAACGGATATGACGCCACTTTTGGTACAGAGATCCATCCGCCTGACAGTATTTGCAAATAGGTCAAAAAAAGGGAAAAAAAAGAATTTCCCGGCTTGGGGTTGTGTGTTTGACGTGAAATCGCGTTGAAAAATTTTCGTTGTTGAAGAATCACTGCCCAAGAAGGGCAGTCTTGCCGAGGGCATCTGTTGGGCTGGCCCAGAAGGCCAGGGCGATGATCAGGTAGAGACCCAGGAGCTGCATGGGTTTGTTAGTGATTTTGTAAACCGGGTGCGTTCGGAGGATTGCGGGGGACATACCATTGCGCCCTCGAGGTAGTTGGATTTACCGTCCTGGACGGTGTAGGTGACGACCAGCACTGAGAGGCCAAAGGCGACGGTTTCGACTGAGCCGGGTTAGCGAGGAGCACATGGGTTGCGTAGGAAAGGTACGTGTGTGGCTTGGGGGAGAGCATACAGGTCTCAAAGTGCAGGGTCATGGGCTGGCCAATGGCCCAGCCCAGCATGACGAGTGCCGGGGTGACCAGCAGGGCGATCTGGATGCTCGATCCAATGGCCACGCCCATGGCCAGGTCCATCTTGTCCTTGACGGCCACCACGCAGGCTGTGACGTGCTCGGCGGCGTTGCCGACGATGGGGATGAGAATCAGGCCGATAAACGTCTTGCTGATCTTGCCCGTGGCGACCAAGGCGTCGATGCTGTCGACCATGTAGTCTGCGCAGAACGAGATGATGACGGTCGTCACGACCAGCACAAGGGCGGCGGACCAGGGCCCCAGCAGCGGCTCGTGTTCCTCCTCTCCCTCGTCGCGGACGGCCTGGGACTCGGGCTCGAAGAGCTGCCTGTGGGTGCGCAGCGCAAATATGAGGTAGAGAATGTAGAGGAACAGCAGGACGATCGAGGTGCCGCGCGAGAGAACCAGGATGCTGTCCTGCTTTTTGTGTTCGTCGGCCTGGTTGAGGACTCCGTAGAGCGCGGCCGGGAGGATCATGGAGGCCGAGGCGAGGGCCATGAGCGAGCACGTGGTCTGCGCGGTGCCCGCGGCGAAGCTCTGCTCGATGCCCCTGCCGTCGGCGCCTCGCATGTTGTAGATGCCGCCGAGGAAGAAGCACATGCCAAGGACGAGGAGAAGGTTGGACAGGATGGACCCGAGCATCGAGGCCTGCACGACCTCGATCTCTCCGGCGCGTAACGCGACGATGCTGACAATCAGCTCGACTGCATTCCCAAAGGTCGCATTCACCAACCCGCCGAGGGTTTCACCCAGGCGCTGTGCGATTTCCTCCGTCGCGAAGGAGAGGACGGCGGCCAGCGGGATGATGGCCATGAAGTTGAGCGAAAACACCCAGGTAGCGCCCCAGTCCTGCTGGCCGGCGAACAGGCCGAGCGGGACAAAGACGAGCAGGACATTAATCCAGGCTGTAGTACATTAGGGGCCGTATCTCAAAGCAAGCTGGGTTGGTGGGTGGGTTGGGTGCGAGGCGTACAGCTAAACAGAGTGACCTTGGTCAGATTCCAGAGCCGGGCGGGCCATTTGACAAGCGGGTTCGGGCTGTTGATGCCGGGGCTGCTCCTGGGGTTGACGAGAACATGGCGCCAAAAGCCCGGTTCGGCGTGCAAGGCGGAGGCGAGGTGATGGCGCCCCAGGAGGGGGCTGCGTTCGTCGTTCGCGGGCATTGCGTCGAGGCTCGAGAAGTGGGCGTCGCCGTTGGGTGATTCTGAGAGCCTGCCGGTTTCGATGCGGCGGATCTGGTCGCGCGTCTTGATGTGGACTGTATGTGGTGTTAAGTGGTTGCCGTTCAAGCCGTTGCCCATAGCTGCTCGTGCGCGACGGGAACGGGTGTGGTGTGGATTGAGGGTGTTGCACGGCCGGGGCAGCTGCTCATCTCGAACGCGATGTGTGCAGGGCGCGCGTGTTTAGGGTATCCCAGCAACGCTTCATCGGCGGGAGAGGCGGGTGGCGCTCAATTGCCCGGTGAACCCTTGTGCAATTGATGGGATGAAATGACGAGGTATGGCCCGGGCATGAGAAGGGCGATGTAGGGTAGGGTATGTGGTGTTGACAGCTGCTGTGCTCGAGCAGACGCAATGGGCGCACGGGATACACTAATAATGAAGGGGTCGACGTCTACTTACATGTCATGGCAACGACCGTAACCGCTTTGAGTCAAGGTGGTATTGGGCAGAAGATAACGTGGGAGTCAAAGTGTCGTTATTTCCCTCGGGCCGTTTCTCAGGTGAAGAGCAGGCGCATCGAAGGGGGCGATTCGAGGACTCTCGGAGACGGAGCAGCTGGGAAACTGCGGTCGACAAAGGTGGGCTAGATCCGAATGCAAGCGAAGCCGGGGCCCCTGTCCGCATGTGGTAACCTCGAAGGTACGGTAAGGTAACTATCGTACAGTACGGTCAATCCTCCGAACTGAAAGAAGCCTGCAATGTGCAACTTCAAATTCAATCTCAACTTCAAGTCCTCAAAATCCAGGTTTGATAGACCTTGAGCTGACGATCACCTCAAGTCTCAATCCCATCAACGGACGCTTCAATGGCCGAAAACGCCGTCCAAAAAGGCGATACAGATGGTGACACTCTGCTCGGGCGCAACGGCGCTGCCGATGCAGGCACTCTCGCCCAAGTGGAATCCGACATGCCGTGTTCCGTAAAAGCAATTCTGCATTGGATATCACACTCACCGTCCAAATTTATCAAGAAGGATTTCGAACCGGAGACGCAGTTGCAATGCCAAGGGTGGCAGTGGTCTTGTCAAGCGCGGTTTTTTTGATGAGGACTGGAAGAGAGGTGTTGAGTCGGGTTTCCGTTTGCGGTCTTCGAAGCCGCTGCTTTAACGTCCGCACCCGCGCTCTCCCAACCTCCTGTCCGCGCCGTACTCTGTCGAGAAGCTTGTGCTCGCGTTGGTCCAGTTGAAACATGAAGGATCCAACGGACTGTGCCAGCAACCAGTTCTCTACACTCGAGTCTATTGAACATTTACGGATACCGACTCAATTCTTCTCAAGACGGGACGTACGGATACTGTATCCATACCACAGTTCACTGTTACCAAATGGGGCTCCAGAGTCCCGAATGGGGCCCTTCTCCAATGACGACCTGGGGGCTTCCTTGGCCTTTTGGAGTCGAGGCGCACAACCCCTGTTTCCGAAGTGAGACGAGCGGAGGGGCGTCATGACCATTGCTTGTCTGATGAGCTTGTCTGCGAGAAACTGCATGCCACTCCCATCATCCCTCACATGGAAGTGCCGTCTCAGCCCATCGGCACCACCATATGCCATCAGCCTCCAACACTGCCCAGCACAACGCGTCTGTGTCCATACCCAAATTGAACAGCAAAGCCCTCCAAAGATGATGTGAGCATCGTCCATTCCACCATTCACCGTTCTCCCGACGACGATGATGCATGCTGCCCGGGCGATCCGAAGTGACCCAATGTCAAAACGGGCAACCCTTGTGAGGTGCAAAAGATCTTCGACTCCTCCACAACTGCGACAAGCGGAGGGAGGCCTGGAGGCCTCCCATCTTCGCCAAGAAAATTTGGAGGAATGTCACAGGGCACTAGCGCCACCAAAGTGGTGGGGCAGTGTCACCTCGGTAGCGGGCAAGGCGGGGCCGCACCGAACTGCCGGGATGCTTCGCGGACCGACCCCACACCGCAATCATGTTTTCCAGTCTCTGTACGGATTATGGAGCACACGTGTAACGTCCATCATGCAGGCCGACTTCTTGCGTCGGCGAGTGCTTTTATTGCCGGCAAGGCATACTAATCACCACTGAGTTTGACTTCCTAGGCAGACCCTTCAAACCGAAAGCAAAAAACATCACCACCAGACCCCAGATCCCACGGCCATTACGCCCCGGCCCGTCAGGTCCTCCGTACGGTAAGAATGGTATAAGCCTGCCCATGAAAAGACTGGTCCGTCTACAGACTGTTCCAAAGAAACGCCATGCTCGCTATGCATATGCACCGTACCGAAACAATCTCCTCCTCCTCCTCCTTTTCGAAAACAACAAAAAATGTACTAGGTAAACACCTCCCATCACGTACACCCAAACCTCCTCCCCCGATCCAACTCGGCCTCCACATCCACCAGCCCCCTCGCCGCCAGCCGCCCCAGCTCATGCCTCCGATCGAGATGATCAAAGAAATCCCCCCTCCCCGAAAACACCTTCCTCATACCCTCCTCCCCGGCGGCGCCTCCCGTGCTATTGTTACACGCCTCGTGAAAGCAGGCGTACCGCACCCCGAGCGCAAACGTCTCCCACCTCGCCGTGGCGGCCCGCGCGCGCCGCCGCTCGACGAGCATGGTTGCGTACTGCGCGATGCGCGCCTTTTGCTCCGGCTGGGCTAGCCACGTGCTCGTCGCCTCTTCGATCTCGGAGAGGAAGAACTTCTTGCGCCAGCCGAGTTTGATGGAGGGGACTTCGAAGCGGTGGTAGTGGTTGTAGGAGCGGCCTTGCTCGGCCGTGATGGCCTCTTTTTTGTTCTTCATGTTGTTGTTGTTATCTGCCTCCTTCTCGGTGGCGGACTGCTGTTCAGGGGAAGTGGTAGTAGTAGTAGGAGTAGTAAAAGAGCGCAGCCTCTCGTAGAACCAGGCCTGGTGCTCGTCGGTGCCGAGGCTCAGGAGCAGGTCGATGGCGGGCTCGGACTCGTCGAGCAGGGAGCTGATCTCCTTGAGCACCTCGAGGGTGGGGTCCCGGATCTGCTTGCTGCCGTCGACGAACTGGCCTGAGCCGAGCTTGAAGGGCTTGAAGGAGTAGCGCGAAGGCGTGGTGATGGCTTTGGCAACCTCGGGGATCGAGATGAGCTGGTCGGGGTCCTCGTCGTCTTCCGCGTAGGTGCAGAAGGCGTATGGGCGCCGTGACCGGCGTGTCTCGACCTCGGTGCACCAGGCGAGGGTCTGGCATTGGTAGGTGTCTTTGCGGAATTCGCTCGATGCGGCGGATGCCTGTGAAGATGCGGGGGATACCGAGGGAGTGGTGGAGGAGCCGGTCAAGGTGCGGGCGGTGGCGGTCACAGTGAACTTGGCAAACGTGTCGAAGAAGGAGCGCGTGCGCTTGGTCGGCCAGGTGCTGCGCCGGTAGATGAGCGGGAAGTCGATTGAAGAGAC
The DNA here is from genome assembly GCA_033575675.1 of Parathielavia hyrcaniae. Classification (NCBI taxonomy): domain Eukaryota; kingdom Fungi; phylum Ascomycota; class Sordariomycetes; order Sordariales; family Chaetomiaceae; genus Parathielavia; species Parathielavia hyrcaniae. The sequence continues at coordinate 106,651 of MU863625.1, forward strand.
GACCGAGGCGTCGTCGGCCAGCGGGATCGCCTTGTGCTGGCGGTGGAACTCGCTGATGCAGTCATCCACGCTCATTCCAAACATGCCTAGCATGATGGCTATCAAGCCGCCGACGCTGGTGCCAGCAATGTAGTCGAAGTAGTGGCTGGGCAGGTACTGCCCTTCTCGAAACACATCGTCGGGAATCTGATCTCGCGGGATGCGGTCGGTATGGGTGCTGGCTGAGGCTCGGGGCTCGAGGGACTGCTCGATGCGCTCGATCTCGTGCATCAGGTCGCGGAGGATAAGGAGCGACGAGTATCCCCGGATTCCTCCGCCGTCGAGTGTCAGGATGAGCCTCTTCCATATCGCTGATGATACATGCAAGCCCGGCGGTGTGCTGGTGGAAGCGGTGCGTGGTCTGCTGCCATCGGCAGTTGTGGAGCCTTTCGGGATCGTGATCGAGACGCGAGCCGGCGCTCGCTTCGGCTTCGGCGCGGATGGGCGGAGGGCGGAAGCCGGTCCATGTATTCGATGGTGGGGCTCTCCGGCATGACTCGCGACATCCGTCATCTCGTCTTGTCGGATTCGAAGAGTCAAAATTGACTAGGGCTTGCCGGTGGCAAGTGGGAGTCTGAGATCTCGGTGAGAGGAGATGGGTTTGAAGAATTCCAAGCGGGTCGGAAGTTTACAGTCGGTCGTGACAGCCCTGGGCGGCTATAAAATGACGATGTTGGGTCACTGGCTCGCTGCCGTGGGTGGTGCTTTGTGCCGGCTGAACCTATTATCGGCCTCGCACAGAGCCCGCTTGCCACTGAAAACGCCTCGCTTCAGCCACCGTGACCCTGTTGGTGGCTCCTGACCACGTGGTGCGGCCAAACTCCTGTGTAACAAGTTTGGAAGTTGCGACCGGCAAGCTGGCGAGGCTTTCGTGTCTCTTTATAAAGATGAACCGCGAGTGCCACATGCAGTGGGCATTTCTCGGTTACAAAATTGCGGCAGTATCCGTATGCAGTACTTCGTATGATTTGACACGCCCAAGGCGGCAAGGCTGAGTGAAACTCGCGACTCATCCAGCAAAAATGAGGCCTCAAGGCACAGAAACGAACGCATTGGCTCAAGCGGAACCGCATAAGTTTAGTGGACGGCCACTTGCATGCAAGACAGAGCAAGATGGCCGCGGCTTCCTGTTCCCAGTCGCTCCGTGCATGCAGCCCCGTTCCGAGGCCAGTTAGGCTCACTCAATTGTGAGGTTTCTTCAAGGTATCTAGGCACCGAAGTTGCTGGCATTGACCTGGCGATTGAGAGGAGTCGAGGGCAACCGATTAAGTCGACATAGTAGAGGGTATGTATTCCGACTCGAGAGAATCTGCCAATGTTTCTCATCTCCTTTTTTTTTTGGGTTTTGCATGTCAAGTGTTCGTTTCGCTAGTCGTTTCGGTTCAGATAAACCAGCCCTTTCTTTCTGTCTTTTGCATCCAAGTCTTCTTATTTCCGCCCTCGTCTGTTTCTCCTCCTTTGACGTTCTGCTGACTCCGAGGCAACCACGCTAGAGCACTTTGCCGTTCATCATGGAGGTCGCCACTGGAGTAATCTCCTTGACATGGGATGTGTTTGACAGCGCTGTTAGAGGTGAGTCGAGAATCTGCATTTCCACCAGGAGGGATACTGACCGCTGCCAGTCTTCAAGTTCATTACTGCACTGGTCGACATGCCCAGGGAGTTTGAGCAGTACAGGCTGCAGCTCATCATCGAATACAACCGAGTCCTCGCCTGGGGAAAGGCGGCTGGCTTAGTCGACGTCCCCGATGGCTCCAGTCTCAGCACCGCACTGGGAGCGGAGGGGTTAGAGCTGGTTGCCATCGTGGCCCGGATCCAGTGGCTGCTGTCCGAGTTCAAGGAGCTGAACGCCCGCTACGGCAATGAACTGCCCGTTGTCTCCCAAGAGGAGACCGACACGTCGGACGACAAGGACGCCAACAAACAGCCAACAGACATGGACGTTCTTAAGGAGATCTCGAGCCTAGCCGTGTCCTACGAGGCAAAGCATGAAGAGCGCAGGCATCTCCGGGGGACCAACCACCTCCGGACCTTCTTTGAAAAGACCGGCCGCCACACCAAGGATATCGTCACTCATCCGGCCCGTGTTCGGTGGATAACGATCGACAAGGAATCTTTTGAAGCGCTGTTGAAGGATCTCCATGCCCTGACCGAGAGGCTCCACGAGCTCATGAGAAACTACCGAGAGCAGCAGATTGACGGCATCACAGCAAAGACATACCGCGAGATGATCCTGACCCGGAACACGATCCAAGACCTGCGAGACATGCTCGGGGCCGTCACGAGTTTGATATCTACCTCGGCCGACACCCGCAAGGAGAAGGAGGCCCACCACAACGACACGTCTCTCCAAGACCTCGTCCAACTCAAGAAGATCAGCCGAACCTCGGAAATGATCCTCGCCCAGCTCAAGCAGCAGGACATGACGACCTTGGACATCGACCGCAGCCTATCCGACCTCGGAATCACGGTCCGCAAGTACACCGACGCGGACCTGGTCGAAGCCTTCGAGTGGAACGAGCACGAGGCCGAAACCCCCGAATCGCTCCCCCGGCCGCGGGGAATCCTCACCACGTCCGAGGGCGACACGCCCGTGTGGATCGAGTGGAAGTCCCTCGGCGACGTCCCGCCGCGCTCGCTCCGGGACAAGGAGGCGGCTCTCCGCACGGTGGCCCTGGCCGAGATGCTGCGGCTGCCCAAGCCGGCGTCGCTACACGCGCCCGAGTGCCTCGGCTTCCTGGACGACCGTGACGTGTCGGGCGCCGACCGCTACGGCTGGATCTTCAAGATGCCCGAGGGCAGCGACTACGACACGCGCGTCGTGTCGCTGCACGACATGCTCGGCGGCGGGGGAGCGGGGCGGCGCACCACCAAGCCCGGCCTGTCGCGGCGCGTGGGCATGGCGGCGAGGCTATGCGCCACCGTGCTGAACCTGCACGCCGTCAATTGGCTGCACAAGGGTATCTTCAGCGACAATGTCGTGTTTCACTGCAGTGCGGAGGAGGAGGAGGGGGACGACAAAGACGGCGACACTGGTGATGGTCAAGCAGGGCTGAAGTACGACCCAGAGAAACCGGTCTTGTCCGGATTCGAGTTCTCGCGCCCGGACGGGTCCGAGACCACGGCGAGGGAGGTGGATGTCGTCTGGGATCTGTACCGCTGGCCCGGGATCCAGCGGCAACGGCCGACTGAGAGGAATTCGAAGAAGACGTACGACCTGTACAGTTTGGGGCTGTTGCTGCTGGAGATTGCGCACTGGGAGAAGCTGTCCACGCTGATGCGTCTGGGAGAGAACAATCGGACGAGAAGCGGCAGGGAGCATGATGCCAAGGTGTTGAATGTGCCCTTGGAGGAGTCCAAGATGGTGAGGGATTGGTTGCTGGGCATCAGGACGGGCGCGCCTTTTGCGGCGGCTGGCCGGCCGAACCCGCTGACCGAGTTGCGGAATATTGTTGGGGACAGGTACTGGAGGGCGGTAGAGAGATGCCTCTGGGCGCACGGCGAGAAGGGATTCGGAGTGGAGGAACTGGCTGAGCAGTCTAATGACTCGGATGTGGGGATAGCGTTGCAGGCGGCCTTCACTGAGCATGTTGTTGAGCAGCTGAGCTCTGTCTGTATTTAGACCCGTCTCCTCAAGATATCTGTTTCGTGACAATCCATGATTCAGACTTCGGTATCTTGGGGTGAATAAAGAACGCTAGATTTGTCTTCTATCTCTGGTTTCGTGGCCAGGAGCATACGTAGTGTTGGCGCCCCGACCCTTGGGGTATGCGGTCCAAGACGACCTACCTTACTCAGCTTCTCAAGTTCCCATTCCCTATCTATCTACCGATACATCCATCTACACTATTGTACAGCTATTGCTACAGTCTGAACATCTATCTCACCAATCGCTTGGAAGACTCGGCCGCTGCGGCTGTCACTCGTGTTTCCATTTCCACTGCGCGTTTCGATGCAGCATGTAGTCCTTGCTTTGGATGCTCTTGTAGATGCCGTACAAGCCGCCCAGTGGTGCCCGCTTCTTCAGCCAGTGGCGTTGTTTTGCGCCAGCCGCGTCCGGGTCGACATGAACTTTGTCCCAAACGGTTGGGAGGGTGCCGGCGTTGTATTTTGCGCGCAGCTGGTCGTACCACTCGCGGCCGCCGTACATGGACCAGAGCTCGTCCTGCGGGTAGTACGTGTGCGCGTACAGCCACTTCATGCCGCCCAGCTCGCGCACCTTGTTCTCCAGCTCCCGGTTCTTCCGGACAAACTCGGCCGGCGCCGACGGGCCCCAGCCCCACACGCCGACATTGAGCATCATGTCCTCTTCCTTCCTCTCGACGCCCTCGGGCAGCGTAGTGAAGGGGTGGAAGGTGGGCGGGCCGCGCCTCTTGAGCGGGCACAGCCACAGCGGCCAGATGCCGAGTTCGGACGACGTGTAGTCGACAAAGCGCTTGGTCGTCTCGAACGGCATGGCGACGTCCTGGACCACAAAGCGCGCGCTCTCGCCCGAGCCGTGCAGAGCGCGGTACATCATGCGGGTGTGGAGGAAGTCGTCGAGGAACCAGCGGAAGAACCTCGTAAAGGGCACAAGCCTGAAGTATTCAAACGCCGCCGCGCCGACCCAGAACCCGCCCCGATCATAGCGAAACAGGTACTCGGCCAGCGGGACATAATCGACAGGCGCTTCCCGCCCGACCGCCGCCGTCTTTTCCTTGGCATGGAGATAGAACCAGGGGTCCCACGGCCCACTAAACGTCTGCACCGTCCCCGCGGCGGGCATCTCGTCGGTCAGTTCCCCCGTCACCACGACGCCGTGATCCTTGGAGAAGAGTATCCCATCCACATAGTCATTTTCCCCCCTCCGCACCTCCTCCCTCACAGCCTCCACCGCCTCGGCCACGCTCCCCGTCCGCCGATACCGCGTTTTGACGAACCTCTTGGCCTCCATCAACCGCACCTCCAGCAGCGTGGTCACCCCCAACGTCCCCACGGCCCCGGCCGCGCCGCGGAACAGATCGGCCCGGCCCCCCTCAGCCTCGGGCGTCGCCTCGACGACCTCGCCGTCGGCCAGCACCATCTCGACGCGGTTGACCGTCTCGTCGAAGAAGCCGTGGCGGAAGCTGCTGCTCTCGCCCGCGGTTCCCGCGAAGCCGCCGCCAGCGGTGATGCCGGGGAACTCCATGACGACGGGCGGGACGAGGCCGTGCGGCAGCGTGGCCTCGACGAGACGGTCCATGGGCACGTTGGGCTCGACGAGGGCGATGCGGCGGGCCGGGTCGACGGCGAGCACGTGGCGCAGGGGCGAGATGTCGACCGTGGCCGTCGCCGAGGGCCGCGGGCGCGTCGAGTTGGTGCTGCCGTGGTTGATGCGGTACGGCGTGCGGGCGAGGGAGAGGGAGCGCATTGTTGAGGCGATGGCCGCGACGGCTGCTTTGTGGCGGTCCATTGTGGGTTGTGGGGGACGTTGCAAAATTTGTCCGATTTTTTGGGGGGTTTTCTGTTTTTTGGGTTTATCTCACATTGCGTTGCCGGAGTGAGAGTGATGAGAGAATGGGGTCATCCTTTTTCCTGTGCTGTGTTGTGGGTCCCACAACTCACTTGGCAGTTGCCTCCTTCTCCCTTCTCAGTTCTCACTTTCCATTCTTTGAGCTCTCTGCAAACACTCAGCCACTTGAAGGGGTCACAGTAAAGGTGTACCTGGGTAGGGTCTTCTTCATTGTATCACATTAAATGCTCAACTCCCGCATCATAGGCTCAATTCATTTCGGGATCGCTGAAGGTACTCAGGTTACGCTAACAACCCCCAGATAAACCCAACACCTCCCGCTCTAACTCATCACCTCATAACCCCAATCGCTCTCAACATTATTCCCAAGTTCCAAAGCACACAGCCGCTCATTAATTGTATCATCACAAAAACAGCATTCACAGCTTGGCAACCCCCTCGTCAGCAACCCCCCGTTCCCTCACCATTCTCCACACCCTCTCCTCCACCACCTCCTCCCCCTCGGTCCACACCCCCCCAATATCCCCCACCACCTCCTCCAACGTCTTAGCCCGCACCGTCACGAACCGACTCTCCCCCACCCCCCCACCACCACCACCAGCAGGACCACCCTCAACAACCCCCTTGATAAACCCAGCCCACCCCTCCAAACACCTTCTCGCCTCCCCCAGCCGCGGCATCACGAGCGCAAAGCAGTGCGGCATAGCCTCAAACTCCTCCAGCACGACCTTCACCCCCTCGCGCCACATCTTGTGCGCCACAAACTTGTCCTCGTCGGCCAGCAGCTCCCAGCCCGTGCACACATACGCCGGCGGCGCGCCCCGCCACGAGGGCGCGAGCATGGGGCTGACGAGCGGGTGCGCGAGCAGGGCGTCGGGCGCGTACAGGTGCCTGCGCGGGGGCGAGGCGGGCCAGGCGGCGCAGGCGGGCCGGCGGGCCTCGGCGGCGCGCTGCTGGGCCGGGGGCGGGAGATAGTCGAAGGCCGCGTTGGTCGTGCACGACGGGGAGGAGTGGGTTACGTCGAGCCAGGGGGAGTTTACGGCTACGCCGGCGGGGAGTGGGATTTGGCGTTGTGGGTTGCCGTGCCAGGGGATCGGGTGGGAGTGCTGGTTGAGGTGGAGGACTAGTTGGAGGAGGGCTAGGGAGAGGTTGCCTCCGGCGCTGTGGTGGGGGGAAAGGATGGTTAGTGTGTGAGGGAACTTGGATGGGATACCTGTACTTGGGGGGGCACCTACCTGTCGCCGGCAAAGACAATGTGCTCTGGCTGGACGGGCTCGTGGAAGGCGCCCTCTGGCGGGTAGAGCAGCGCGAGATATGACTGCAGGGCGTCCATCAGGGCCGCGGGGAATGCGTGCTGCGGCGAGAGGCGGTACCGGACCGAGTACACCCTCCCGCCCGTCAGCTTGGCCAGCGTCTTGGTGGTCGGACGGTGGTTGGCAGGGTCCAGCAGGTAGTAGGCGCCGCCGTGGAAGTAGAGCACCGTCACGGGGCTCTTGACCTCCTTCATCATCTCGGTGTAGAGCTCCCTCTCGAATAGGTTGGGCAGCCGCGACTCGGCGGTCGCGTTGGCGCGGTAGCCTGTCCACTCGGCCTCGACGGGTGCCGGCTCGGGCATCTGGTACGCGGGCGGGGGCGCCTCGGGGTTCCGCAGCCCGTCGATGGCCTTGGCGATGGCCTCCTGCAGGCCTGTCTCCCCCGGTGGCGGAGGCGGGCACGAGTAGGTGCTGACCCAGATGTTGCCCTTGAGTTTCGGGGCCTGGCCAGCCAGCTTCTGCGTCTCGGAGATGCTCAGGGGGCGTGACGGGTTGGTGAGAGACCGCAGGACGGCGATGATGAGCTCGGTCCGCAGGTCGAGGTACTTGGACTGCTGCGAGACGCGCAGCATGTGCAGGATGGCCACCCGCAACATGAGCGGCACCTTGGGGAGCAGGAAGAGAAACATGCCGTGGTTCATGGCGCCCTTGTCGTCCTTGTCGTCCTTGTCCGCGGCTTGGGGTGTGGGCGCTGGCTCATGAGCCGTCATGATTAGTATCGAGAATATGAATAAAGAGAGTACTCTGCCACAATAGGTGGGTATCACACAGTAAACAGATAGAAGGCAACAGGGGATGCACCAGCTATGATGAAGAGATATGGTGGTATGAAAGATGGACTCGAAGACGAAGCAGTGTCGATGAGGCTACTCTTCTACTTGTATTGTACCTGCCCAGCACGGAGCCAGCTCCTTGGAATGTGCGAAAGCGACCTCCGGGATGTAACCATGGCCCACTCCATCATTGATTGATAGTTAATAATGATCCGCCACGCAGGGCAATCCAATCCTACCTCAGCTGCATCATGGACCGACGGACCTCGTCCCATGTTAAAGAAAAATAGGTTAAAATCGAGGGGCAGGTGCCTGGGCAGGTGAAAGCCGGCAGCAACGGAGTCGCACCGAAAGGGGAAAGGGCCTCGGCACGGGCTTTCGTTATACCTACCCGCTTTCCCCCCACCCCGTGGATCCAACAGAGCGGCTCGCGTGGCTCTCGCAAGCCTTCCCGTTCAAGGGACTTTCGTGCCACATCGCCACGCTCTCATCAATCCGCCATGTCCCTGCCTCCTGCCAGAGTGCCACCATCACCACTATCTTATCTCAAAGATCTCGGAAGGTCTGTACCGCCACGCTCGTCGCCTGGCCGCCCATCATGCCATGCACATACATTGCACTCCCCGAGAAAGCGGTAGGAGAGGTCGGATGCCGGCGTTTCACGCCGCGCCTGGGCCTGCTCCCCCGCCCCGTTTGACGTGTTATTAGTCGGCTGTACGGAGAGATGCGGCCGCTCCCTCGCCGTGTGGTCACCCGTGCTGGCCTGCTGCTTCATGGCCCAGCCTCCCTCCGTCTTGTCCCATCCCGGAATCTCTGTGCTGCGAATATAGCGCTGGTACTCCTCGGGCTGCCTCGTCCACTGCTCCTTCATCTCTTTCGCCCGCCTGCGTTCCAGCAGTGTCCGCTTGAACACGCCCAGTTCCTGCTGGAGCCCGACTGCGTCTTGTAGGTAGTTGCGGAACAGGATGCCCTAGACCAAGACCCCGGCGCCCGACTGGGTTGACGTACTCAAATAGGCTCGAGCCGTCCCAGAAGTCGGGCCGCATCTTCATGACGGACGAGAACCACTGGGCGCTCCAGGAGGCGGAGCCCGCGCCAGGAGCTCGTCGGCCGTGCCCGCGTCCTCGTGGATCTTGTCAAACCGCCTCAATGTCGCAGAGCTCGTCCCGGATGAACCGCATGGCCAGCTCACTGTCGGGGGCAGGCGTCCTCCTCAGCGTCCAAGATGCCGTGCATCAGCTCCCCAACCACGGGCTCGTCAAAGTCTCCCTGAAAGAGCTTGAAGAAGCGGGCTCCCAGCCTCGCATCCTCCAGCGGCCGGTAGCTGAACGCGGGGACCTCGCTCTCTTCGAAAGGAAGCCCTTGTTCTTGAGAAGCCCGTGGTGCAACCGGCGAGCATGTAGTTTCATTTGACCCCATCGTTCGCGTGTCGTTGGCAAAGATGCTTGAATACCTGCAATGCATGTGATTATACGGAGTGTATGATACGGGAGGGAGGAGGAGGATGGCGCTCAGCCGCCCGGCTGCTGAGTGCATCAGACGTTGCGTGATTGGACACGGGGCCGAGCACATCGCCGTCTTCCTAGGTGTTTGAGACTTCTCAGGGTGAATGAACGGCGAGCGGTATCCCGACGAAGTGTTCTGATAGACTAGCTAGAACAAAGACCATTTTGCCTGTCCCTTCTGCCAGAGCGCTTGTTGTCATGACTATGCCGCCGCGAATGTTGCTCGTAAGTGAAGCGCTCTTTTGGTGCACAAAGTCTGCCTCTGCCGGAAAATGTCTGTTTCGGGAATCGGTTTGAAGATCGCTTAATAATGGAGCTCCGATAAAATGCGGTTCCTCCTTGCCCAGCCGCAAGCCCATATACAAGTACAGTCTGGGTTCCGTGACCGCCGTCACTGTGTATCATACACGTTCCGCACCGCCCAGGCCAATGCATCCCTCTGCAAGCCCCCGTCTCGCTCTGCTGCCCGCTCGCCTGCAGCCTCATGTGGCTCATGCGCTCCCAGAAGCCTCGGCTGCCTCATTGCTGCTCACAGAAGCCGTGCCGTTCACGGTCGGAGAGCTGGACGACTCGGCGCTCTTCGATGCCATCATCTGCCAGGCCGGAATCGACGCCCTGGCCTGCATCCCGCTGCTGAAGGGCGAGCTGCGGTTGGCGCCCGAGAGGTAGTCCTGCGCCGGCTTGGGCTCCTCCTTGATCTCGGCGCTGCCGCTCTCTGCTGCTGGCGCAGGGGTCGCAGCGGCCGGGCTGCTCGGCGTCGCGTTTCCGCTGGCCGCCGGGCGCAGGTAGTTGCTGACGCTGGTCGACGTCGCCGTCGGGTTCATGCGCTGAGTGATGAGCGTCTTGAGGCTCTTGAGCTCCGCGTTGACTTCCCGGAGCCGCGTGTCGGTCAGGTCCTTCTGGTTGTTGAGCGCCCGCGGAATCGCGTCCTTGAGGTTCTGCACGTCGTCCCGCACGCGCTGTGTCTCGTCATCGCGTCGCCTGTTGGCCGACTTGAGGTCGCTGATGACCGTCTCGAGTTCGTTGAGCGCCGTGTCTAGCCTCTCGGTGCGCTCCTTCTCGGCCGCCTTGAGAGTCTCGGTGTCCTTGGCGAGCTGCTCGACAAGCGAAAACGTCTTTTCAAACTGTTCGTCGATCGACTTCTTGTCCTGCTCAAGCCGCTCTGGTGTGGGTGGCGCAACTAGAGGGTATACATAGCGCTAAGCCCCGTTAGTTCGTGCGAGCGCATGCCACCGAGGATGAAATTCTTCTCACCTTCCCTAGGCTGTAGAGCCCATACGACACACCGCTGACCACCGTCGCCATGATGAACCAGTCCCGCCAATCCCGCCGCGGAACCGGCTGAGGCGGCGGTTGCTGCCACCCATAGGGCGGATACTGCGGCGGATATTGCCCGTAGTATTGCGGTGGCTGGGCAGCGGCAGACGCTGTCTGGGGCTGGGCGGCGTAAGCAGGCGCGGATGCGCCCTGACCGCCTACTCGCGCAAGCGCGGCATTGACCTCTTCTTGGGTGAGATTCTTGGCTTGGAGGAAAGCAACTTTCTTGTCGACCGGGGACAAGGCAACGCTGGGGTCTTGCAGAACTGAGGGCGAGGGTCTGAATCAGCTGGCTTTGTTCCTCTGTCGCGACGAGTCAAACTCACACTTGGCCGCCGACGCGACCAGATCCTCGCGGATGGCCATTCCAACAGCAGCCTGCACAGTTTTGCAGCCGATGCCCTCGGGAAGACAAATGTAACGATGTGTGATATGGGATGCGCCGATTGGGGGAAGGCGATGATGATGACGGAGCGCAAGATATGGGATGGCGGATGGCGGATGACGGATCGAGATGACAAGCCGAGGTCCTTCGGCACTGCACCCGTGCGCTCCATAGCGGGCGCCAAGGCCTGGGTCGCCTGAAAGGGCTGACAGGCTACAAATTCGAACTGGGCCTGTGTCACGTGCTGCGCCTTCGAGGCCCACTCAAATGTCAATGTTTGACGCGACAGCCAAGCCCCGCAGTTTGTTTACTGGGCAACGGGCCTGATACGCTGTAATTTCATTCCCGTTTCATTCATTCATTCGGACATCCCACCCTGCATGCTTTGCCAAACTTGAACCTTGTTGCTAATCAATTCTCACCGATACCCACCTAACCAACCTGGCTCAGACACCTTGCCGCATCTGTTCGACGAGCGCAAAGCGAAAGGGCGACTTTACTCTGTCGCCATGTCGCAGGACACCAATGGCTGGAGTGTCCGAAGGCCCAGAGAAGTGGGTTTCTCTCCCGCCTGTCCCAGGCGCATTGCCGTTCGGTTGTTGTCGCGACATTAGTTGAGCGAGGTAGATGCTGATAGGCAGCGCAGACCCTCGCAGGGCTCAACCTCAACTCGGGCATACCACAACCCCCCTCCGCCATGAAGCGATCCAGCACCATCGGCAGCGCCAGCCACGGCCGCTCCATGTCCGGGCCGCGCCACTCGCTCGCCGTGTCGCGTCCGAACCAGCCCATGTTCCAGCGCTCCTCGTCCGGGACGAACCTGGCCGACATTGGCCTCTCCTCCGTAAAACGCGCTTCCGTCGCCGGCTACAACACAAATACCACAACCTCGCTCAAACCATTCCACACCCCAGGCCCGTCTGCCGACAATGACCGCCGCAGCAGCGTCTACCGCGGCCGCCCATCAGCGGCCGCCGGCCCCACGGGAGGGCAGCAAAGCTTCTTCCAGCAGGCGCCCCAGGTCGCCGGCGTACCCCGCGATCCGCGCCCGCTCAAGGACAGGTCGTACCAGAACCGGCTCGGGCAGGAGCTGATCGAGTACCTGGCCAAACACAACTTCGAGATGGAGATGAACCACAAGCTGTCGGACAACTTCACCAAGTCGCCCACACAAAAAGACTTCAACTACATGTTCCAATGGCTGTACCACCGCATCGACCCGAGCTACCGCTTCCAAAAGAACATCGACCAGGAGGTCCCGCCACTCCTCAAGCAGCTACGGTACCCCTACGAAAGGAGCATCACCAAGAGCCAGATCGCCGCGGTGGGAGGGCAAAACTGGAGCACCTTCCTGGGGCTGTTGCACTGGATGATGCAGCTGGCCACGATGCTGGAGCGCTACTCGCTCAACCAGTACGACGATGCGTGTCTGGAAGCCGGGGTCGACGTCGCGGGCGACAACATCATCTTCGACTTCTTGACCAGCGCCTACCAAGACTGGCTGAACATGGACGACGAGGCCGGGGACGAGGACGTGGAGAAGGCCCTGGCGCCACACGTGCAGGGCATGGCGCGGGCATTCGAGCGGTCCAACGCCAGGTACGTGCAGGAGATGGAGATGCTCGAGGGCGAGCACGCGCGGCTCCTCAAAGAGGTCGAGGACCTGGAGAAGTCGACGCCCGACCCGGCCGTCCTCGACAACCATTTTAAGATCATGGAGGAGGACAAGGCCAAGTTCGAAGAGTACAACACGCTGGCCCTGCAGCGGTCCGAGAAGTACGAGAGCCGCATCCAGGTCCTGCAGGAGGAGCTCGACAAGCTGCAGAGCGAGCTGAAAGAGGCCGAAAACGAGCGGCGCCGGCTGAAGGACGCGGTCGACGACCAGGGGATCAGCATGCAGGATATCGACCGCATGACTGCCGAGCGGGAGCGCCTGCAGAAGAGCATAGAGTCGGCCGAGCTGCGGCTGGAGGACGTCAAGCGCAAGGTGGCGGAGCGGGAGATGGAGGCGAGCCAGCGGCTGGACGAGCTGGAGCGCATGGTCGACCGCTACAACACGGTGGCCTACCAGATCGGCCTGATCCCGGCCGCCGCCGTCAACGCCAAGGGCCGCGACTACGAGCTGCAGGTCACGGTCAACGAGGGGCCCAACTTCACGTCGTCCCAGCTGCAGGGCTCGTACGGCGGCGTGGGTGTCGGCGACAGCGACCGGCTGCTCGCGGACCCCGTGACGGGCTACCAGCCGGCGCACGTGCTCAATCTGGATCTCCGGGGGCAGGTTAAGAACAGCTTCCTGGCGCTGCGCAAGGAGGTGTCGGAGCGGCGCAAGGCGGCGCTCGACGCCATGATGGAGGACCACGACCTGCTGGACCGCGCCAAGGAGGCCATCGAGGACAAGCGCAACGAGGTCGAGGCGCTCGAGCACCGCGTGCGCGCCGCCGAGGAGGAGTACGAGCGCACCAAGGAGGTGACGACGACGCAGAAGCTCGCCTCGGACGCCCAGATCGAGAAGATGGAGAAGGAGCTCGCAAAGATGCGCGCCCAGCTGTCCGAGTCGGTCCAGCTCATGGAGCAGAGGGAGATGAATACCAATATTGAGTGGGTTTGCCCTAGGTATACCCTCATCTTGAGAGTTGTTAGCTAATCTTTTTTATACTTTCTTCCCTTCTCCAGGTACGAACAGCTCACGCTGCGGGCCAACGCGCTGCGCGAGGAGCTGCACACCGAGACGATGCGCATGCTCAACGACGTCATCAAGTTCAAGATGCACATCCAAAAGAGCCTCGAGGAGTACGAGACCTTTGTGGCCGACGAGCTGGAAAAGGAAGGTGACGAGATGAGGGATGATACCCAGGCGATGGACTTGTAGATGCGGCTGTATGCTGGTTTTCTCTACTGTTTTCTATGATGTTTTATGTTTTTTTTTACTGGTCTGTCAAGCTATGTGGGAACGGACATGATGGACGTGGGCGTGGGAGGCTTGTTAATAATGAATCGGTTTTTACGGCTGGGCAACGAAGTGGGGACTTGGGTTGTTGGATGGCGCAGATGGGGTTGGATCGGGTGGCAGTCAGTGTACTTGGTTGATGACGACGAATTGAATGAAGGACTTCAGTGTTCGATGCTAGGTGTTCTGGACTCACGACAGGTATAGAACAGAAGGACGGCGAGAAGCTTGAGATGGCATGTATCCATTTCGCGTCCTGCTGACCACGGTGCAATTGAACTGTCATGCTCACTCTCACACCAGTAGCTTATTGAGCCTAAGGAGATCTTATGAGACTCTATCTTATGAGTTCTATTCACTTGAGACATTCTTTAACCTTCTAGGCTGGTAAAGTATCATCGTATGCCCTCCAATCATAAGCCCACTAATCAGTCTGTGTACAGACAAACACCGGCATAGCGGACAGTGTACCAGGGCATAACGCGAGGAATCTCAGGACTATACGTCCTAATCTCAATCTACCCAAAAGCCATCAACCTACCTGACCTTCCTCTTCTTAGCCGTCTTTTTGACCGGCCCCTGAACCGACCTCTTTGACGGGTCTCTTGATTACTACCAACGAGCTCTTGGCCGTCTTGATCCTGACCGATTTTCGAGGCGACCTCCTCAGCGGCGCTGCGTCGGGGGGCTGTAGAGCAAACCACGAGTAAGCCAGCAACTCTTTGGCGGACGGGAGCGCGGGTTCGCCCGAGAACTCGGGCTTGTCGAGCCAGGCGCGGAGCTTCTTGAGGCCAAAGAGGTCGTGCGACGTTTTCGAGACGGCGTACGACGCGACGTCGTCGGTCTCCATCCAGCCGGGGGTGCCGAGGGGCCCGGTGCCCCTGGCGCCCGGCGGGCGGGCCGCGGAAAAGTCGACGTGGACGGGCATGCCGTCGGAGCGGCGGACCACGACGTTGGCCGGCTTGATGTCGTTGTGCGCCATGCCGACGACGCGGTGCAGGTGGCGCACGGCCGACTCGAGCGCGAGCATAAAGTAGGCCTTGTCGGGAATGGCGTGGCCCGCTCTGAGGTGCTCCTCCAGGTTAAGTCCGTCCACGGCCTCGGTGAGGATCCCCGTGACGAACCCGCGCCGGACCCGGCACCCGTGGTACTGGACAATGTTTGGATGTGGTGGGTGCTGCGCCATGAGCTCGAAGGCCTCGACCTCGCTGCGGAACCAGTGCGCTATCGAGTTTATGTGAATCGGACCGTTGGCCGCATCTTTTTGCACCCAGTGATAGCAGGGAAACATGGGTCGTTTCAGAGAGAGGCGCGGTTCCATGGCGGGCTCCCCGGCAACAGTGACGGCGAACTCCTTTGAGAGCCGAGGGTAGATGCGGCTGTCTGGTAATCTCTCAAGCGCAGCGCTGAGCTGCTTGGGCGTGAAGCTGGATTTGGGGCCGACCAAACGTCCGAGATCGAGATGATCGTCGTCATCAAAGATGTAGGCATACGTTTGAGGCTCCCAGCAAGCTACACCATCCCATACTGTGGCGGATGTCTCCTCTACCACCTGGAGCCGGCTGATGTCGGCGATTTCGTGTGTTACTGTCATGTCTATCGTGGCGATTGATTTAGAGATGTGTAAATAAATCAGATAAATCAGTGAGTAACTTTCTGAGCTGGAATACTGGATAATTGCTTTATCAGACAAGGGCGAGTCGTCTTATAAGAAGCGCGTGAACTCCCTGAGCGTTCCACCTCTCGCCGGTGGCAATAAAGAGCAGCACCGTCGCTGGAGAAATACTGCAAATAAAATCCTCACAAAGGTCTGAGATTGGGGTAGGGATGAGTTTGTAACGTCTTCTGAGGGACTCGGGGATTCCGTGAAATGATAATTCACCGGGGCTTGATGAGACAGGCTTGATCTGGCCGCGCTCCTTGTCTTTGTTTCGCTGCGTGTCTAAGCGCCAAACATCTTGGAGTTGGAAAAAGAAATTGTGGTTATGGTAAGTGTGTTCGTTTGTGACGATGACAGACACAAAACCTATTATCCCAGGACTCAATGCCTGGCGGCGACAAAGAACATGGGGAGGGATACACAATGCTTTGGGGAATAGCGGGCCCTCTTTTGCTTTCTTTCTCCCCTTTCCTTCCTTCATGATTGTCTTTTGTCCATTTTTTTATCTTTATTTCTGGGGAAGGGCGAGGAAGAAGGGGGCGAGTGATGGGCAGCTGGCCGCACTCTCTGGCCGCTCTCTTGACCATGGCCACAGCGAAAACGTTGAACCTGGGAGAATTGAGCCGTATTTGCGAAAGGGCGGAGCGGGCTGGGCAGCAAACTGTGTGATTAACCTCGGAGAAAACGGAACGATACTTGCTATCAAAGGCGAGGCCAACCCTTGCCTGAACACCAAGCCGGGTGTGCTGGATAGGCTCCTAAAGTGCGAGCTCACCAGCGACTCCATCTCGTGGCAGGCTCCAGGCCAGGCCAAAGTCGGCGTGTCGACAACCGAAAGCACGCCGGGCTGGGTTGCGTCGGTGTCAGGACCACGACGGTGGACTAGTCCCTTCGTAGCTGAGCATATCGTGGTCAAGCCTGGGATGACTGTCTATTCGCAACGTCAAAGGGCGAATGGATGGAAGGCAAACCTGTGCTCCTTGGGTGACTGTTTGGATGGCGCTCACCGAACAGCCTTCTCGTCCAGTGCCGCTCGGGATGGTCCCTCCGCTCCTTCTCACCAAGCAGGATCCTCCAGCCTCCTAAACAGGGCCACATATTTCTGCCCCTTATTCCTCTCCACCTTTTTTCCCTCCTCCGTCTCCGTCCTCATGACATTCACCAACGGATCCGCCTCCTGCTCCTCCTCTGACACGCGCTCAAAAGACGGGTGCGCCTCAAAGTGCTGCACCACCCACTCGTGCAGGTCCGGGACGTCGGTAATCGTGTACACGACGCCGCCCGACCGCAGTACGTAGGCGTACTCGGAGTTGAGCGTGGTGGAGACGATGCGCTGCTTGTGCTTGCGCGCCTTGAAGTGCGGGTCCGGGAAGCAGATGAAGACCTTGGCGAGCTGGGCCTTGCGGAAGAAGTTGGGCAGGAACTTCATCGTGTTGGCGCGGAGCACGCCCACGTTGCGGTAGAGCTGGGCGTCCTGGTTCTGCACCCGCAGGGCCTTGATGCGGTCCTCGACGAACTGCGTGACCTGGACGCGGATCTCGAGGCCGAGGACAAGCGTGCCGGGCATTAAGGGGCCGAGAGCCACGAGGAGACCGCCGAAGCCACAGCCAATGTCTGCTACTTCGACTTCCTGTGATATCCTCTTGGGCCTGAGCGGTGCGAGGTCTAGGTCTGATGGTGTCTCCGGGGCTGGTGTTGGCTGCTCTTGTGGCTCATCGACGACATAGTCTGGATATAGTGATGACCAGTCCATCTGGTCTGGGTGCGGGGGGCTGTATGAGTGTTATCATCACGCCAGAACACCACCGCCCAACATGAGCACTCACTATATCAGCTGATGATCGGAGAATGGATTGGCGTGAGCTCTCTGGCGGTAAAACTTCTTTCTGGGCAGTTCCGAGACTCCCTCCTTCCTGATGGCCGCGCGGTAGTCCTCGCGCTTTTGCCTTTTGTCTTTCCTGATTTTGTCGCCGCCCATTCTGTCGAATTTGTGATAATATTTCCCAGGAAGTTCAACGCGACACACTCGAGATCTCTGTTGCTGCTTGATGAGTGACAGAGGCAGGGTATGAGTGAAGAGTGAAGACTGAGCACTGAGCCTGGAAACGGAAGACCCCATCTCGGGTCCACTAAAATTTGCAGATTGTGGGGTGCTGCAGCGCCCCCTTGCTGATCACTCGACAGGGGTGACTGCCCCGCTATCGGCAGCATTGGCGACATTTTGGAGCAGAGACCCCGCGATTGCTCCGATGACTTGGACCAAGATGGTCCTCGACCGTGACATTCAATTCCTTCGCTGTAACTCAACATAAACAACACAATGGCTACAGTTTCTGCCCGGCAGGTCAACATCGCCATCATTGGTAGGCTACCACCCTCGATCCACTAAACCCCCTCCCCTTGCTCACACACCTCTCCAGGCGCTGGCGGAGTAGGACAGTGCTTCCTATTCCAGCTCGAGCAGCTCGCCGCCCGGCGCCCCAGCCCCAAGCTCGTGCTCACCTACATCTGCACGAGCAAGAAGGCCATCTACAGCACCGACCACGTCGCCATCAGCCTCGGCAACGTCTCGTCCGCCCTCGCCGCCTCCCAGCAGGCGCCGCTCGCCCTGCCCAAGCTCGTCGACTTCTTGGGATCCTCGGGCTCCAAGACGGTCCTCGTCGACAACACCAGCTCGCAGGATGTCGCCAACTCCTATCCGCTCTTCCTCAGCCGCGGCATCAGCGTCGTGACGCCCAACAAGAAGGCCTTCTCGGGCTCGTACAAGCTGTGGCAGGACATCTTCGCCGCCGCCGGGCAGTCCGGTGCCAAAGTGTACCATGAGTCGTCTGTTGGCGCCGGCCTGCCCGTCATCTCGACACTCAACGACCTCGTGGATACGGGCGACGAGGTCACCAAGATTGAGGGTGTCTTCAGCGGCACCATGTCTTTCCTCTTTAACTCGTTCGCCCCGACGTCCGGTTCCGGCGGCAAGTGGTCGGCCGAGGTGAAGAAGGCCAAGGAGCTGGGCTACACCGAGCCCGACCCGCGCGACGATCTGAACGGGCTGGATGTCGCGAGGAAGCTGACTATTCTTGCCCGGCTGGCTGGTCTTCCGGTCGAGTCGCCAACGTCGTTCCCCGTGCAGAGCCTGATCCCCAAGGAGCTGGAGTCGGTCGCCAGTGGGGACGAGTTCCTCGAGAAGCTCCCGGCGTACGACGCGCAGATGGAGCAGACCAAGGCGGAGGCCGAGAATGCAGGAAAAGTGGTGCGGTTTGTCGGCAGCATCGACGTTGCCACGAAGCAGGTCAGAGTCGGGCTCGAGCAGTTCGACCTGTCACACCCCATTGCGGCGTTGAAGGGCAGCGATAACATCATTAGCTTCTACACTAAACGGTACGGAAGCAACCCGCTGATCATCCAGGGCGCTGGCGCCGGCGGCGACGTGACGGCCATGGGTGTGACGAGCGACCTCCTGAAGGTGCTCTCCCAGATTGCTTAGCCGTGTTTGTTCCATCCACCCGACACATAGCAAAATATACCGGGCTCGCAATCAAGCAAAGCCTCAAAGAATGTACTTCTTCACGTGTCGCTCTTGGCTGTGTCCGCAATGGAGCAGGACAGTTATGAGAGTGACCCTCCGTCCCCGTTCGCAGCCATACCGCTCGTTAATATTGTTGGGGTTTCGCCGGCCAAATCGATAGGTGTTGCGGGCCTAGCCCGCCAGCTTGCAGCCGCCAGCCTCCAGGCCCAGAGCGACACGTCGTAGATTACCAGTCCGATGATAGGGATGATCGGCGTCAGGGCGAGAATGAACTAGGCAGAGCTCGAGTCAGCGACAACGAAAAGTGAGGAGGCAGGGCGAGAACGACTCACGAAGAAGCTCGATATCATGCTAATGACGTCGTGGTATTCCGGCGGGATGATGCTCAGCTCGGTCAACCAGACATACCAGCTGGGGCTATCGGACGTGTAGCCTGCCATGTTGGCGACGGCGCTCGTAGAGTGGGCGGGACAAGATGTTTCTGCCGGCAGGCTGTTGTTCGCTTTCTTGATGTGAGAACGCAAGATATTTGGCGATGGCGTAGCTGGCGAGGCGTCTTGAAGGAGTGTATGTAGCTGTCAAGGGGGGGGGCAGGAGGCAACGTATGTTGGAGGCCGCTGAGCTACCTAGGTCTTGATACAGGGTCGCGATTCATGGTCCCGAAATGGAAGACGAGATGTCATCACGATGAGCTTGTCGCATGCAAGGTATGAAGAGCGATAGGCGAGTTGTTGAGGAATCCGATGCAGGGAAGGGCGGGTGTGAGAGGGAGCTGGCAAGGAGGTTAGGAGGGAGGCCTAGGGAGATCGGAAGTTGCAACCGGCTTATCGTCGCCATCGGATGACGGAGCGCGACGGGAACAGCATCCAGCCCTTCCTGTTGGCCCGAAGCAGGGGGACGACGCACGGACAGTAAACCACATGGCCTGACAGGGATAATTTACGGCTTCGATGCATTGCTCCACTCTGTTCATCCGCCTGCAGTGTCTTGAAGTCAACAGCCGAACAAGGGTGTCGTCTCCGTCGCTCAAGCTCAACGTGGAACACCTGGCGGCCGAGAACGATTTCCTACAGCACATTTAACACATACATTAGAGCCCAGCCAAGGCATCAAGAGGACCAAGCAGGACCTCAACCTGCAAGAGACACACCTAAAAGTCAGCTACCTGCTCGCTCGCCGTGGATCTCGTCCCCGTTGGAAGCCGGCACGATGCCGCAGGATCCTAATTTGTACGGGCAGCCGCCGCCCAAAAAACAGAAGAAAGAGATCGCGGTCTCGGGGTCTCTAGCGTTTGCCTCACAGATGACGTCCCTCCTCGCCGAATCCACGGCCACCTCGACCACAGGCCGAGCTCGGCCGTCCAGGTCAAAAGAAGACGACGGCTCGAAAATCAGAATCAAACGAAAAGACACTCCCAGTGCCGAAATCAAAGACAACAAAAAGCTCTCCCTCAAGTCTCCCACCGGCACAGAAGAAACCAAAGCCGAGCGCGAATTCGTCCGGCGCAAGTTGGAGTCCAAAGCCCGGCTCTACGCCGCCATGCAACGAGGCGATTACATCGGCCGAGAAGTCGGCCTGGTCGACTTTGACCGCAAATGGGCCGAGTCCCAAACCGGCAACTCCAACCCCGCTTCCTCCTCCGACGACGACGATGACGCAGAACCCGACGGCGACGGCATCGACAACACACTACACGAATACACCGACGAATTCGGCCGCGTGCGGCACCTCACGCGCTCGCAGATCCTTCGCCTGCAGCGCAGCACCGCCTCGGCGGCCGAGCTCGAGCAGATGTCGGCCCGGCCAAAGGCGCCCGAGCAGCTCATCTACGGCGACGCGGTGCAGGCGGAAGCCTTCGCGGCGCGGGACGGGATGGACACGATGGAGGCACTGGCGCGCAAGCGCGACCGGAGTCCCACGCCGCCCGAGGCGACGCACTACCAGGCGGATCGGGAGATCAGGACGAAAGGGGTGGGGTTCTACAAGTTCAGCAGGGAGGAGGGCAAGCGGGAGGAGGAGATGAAGGCTCTGGAGGCGGAGAGGGCTAGGACGGAGGCGTTGAGGAAGGAGAGGGAGGAGAAGGCCGCGAAGAGGAAGAGGGAGATTGAGGAGAGGAGGAAGCAGATCTTGGAGAAGAGGACGAAGAAAATGGCGGATAGTTTTCTGGAGGGGCTGGAGAAGGATTTGGTTGGGAAGTCATAAGGACTCTGGGGCAGGACCTCGGTCTATCACACGTTCTGGCCTCCACCTCCTGCCTGACCTGGTAAGTTGGATGACCGAAGAGTCCAATCACTCAACTTCTGGTCCAGGGGCTGGAGAAAAGCAGCCTTAAACGATAATACCCTGGTACCGGAGAACCAGCCAATCTGCACAAACCACCTCCTTCGACCAGGCTTTGTACTCAGCTCAAGCCCCAGGATTTGCTTGCGCCTGCGTGCTACACTGATTTCCAGGCTACGAATCAATCTTTGGAATGCAACCTATACCTCCACGAGGAAATCTCTCCAGCAACCCCATTGTAGGAAAGCAACTTCGGGCGACTTGGGCCTGCTTCCCGAGCGGAAGCCTGAAAATAAGACGATAACAGGATGCGTTAATTCTTCCCTTAGGTATATCACAAATCCCTAGACTGACCTAGATGCTGGTGGCTTCCCAGACAGGCTGTATCCCAAAGATTGTTGCGACGATCACGAGTTGCCGGTAATACAGCTCAGCCCTCTGTTCCATGATCAACGCGGCCGAATCGCCCCCCCGCTCGTTTGCAACCTGAAAGCAATCAAGACTGGGATTTCAGGTTCGAGAGGCAGCGTGGAAAAGTTCATCGGAAGATCTCCGGGACTTGATGTTTTGGCCAACAATCCTCGACCCTGCGGATCTAGTTTTGTTGTCTGCCTTGACCAACCAAGAAGTCAAATAACCATTCGTCTTCTGGAGTCTTGTTTAATAAGATGATCTGGGTTCGGTCAGCTATGGCAGTCAATCTTCGTGCCCGAGCTAAGGTACCTTAGGTACCTTATGCTCACCCGGGCTCAGCGGACCCGACCTCGGCTGCAAGAGATAATGGAAGATAACTTGCCGACTAGAAGGCAAGAAGGAGCGACAGACCTCTCACTTCAGGCCCCCAACTTGGAAAGTGTCAACGGGCAGCCCGAGTGGAGCCCCGGCCGTCACAGTGGCTTTCAAGTGAGCAGGCAGGAAAGCACGATCGGACCAGGCAACGTCCATAACTCTCCCACCTCACGTTCAAGATCAGTTGTTTACCATCAACCTAAATCCGAACCCAGCAAAGGTTCCGTCACCAAGGCTTTTTTCGGCTTTTTTGCCCTCGCTTATCAGCACGCCACGAAACACGCCCAACATGAAGACCTGATGCAACCCGTCCAACTCGTGTGCTTATTGTCACTGCTGACTCTAGAGCCCTCATTTCCGGTTCTACCCCATTCCATCTTGTCAAGCTGCTAAGGACAGCAGTTGTTCCATCAATGCCATGGCGCACTCGTCCCCTGAACAGGTCGGACCGCTCAGTCCCTTGGGCCAGACGCCCATGGCAGGTAGTCTCAACACCTCCATGGAGGCTAAGCTGAACCAGGATGGGGACCCAGAAGCGCAACTCGACCACCAAGAGCCGCTGCCAACTCGTTCACTGCCACCCGAAACCAGAGAACATAGCCAACAGGACATCTCCCCGGAACCAACGGTCGATCACACCCCATTCAAAGAGCCTATGCTTCTAGAGAAGCCGTCAAGTTTGTCTAAGGACTTCAACTTGGACAAGGGTTACCAATTTGGCCCCGCGGTACAGTTCGCTCCTGGACAGTTTACCCAGAGGCCAGCAAAGCAAGCCCACCTTCGACAGGATATTCCCCCTCAACCCCAACTGCAGGACATTTTGTCCCGTTCAGCCAAACAAACCGGCAGTTCTCAAGCTGCTGTTCCCGCTCTCGGCGGCACTCCAAGTGAGAATGCCACCACCAACAAGTTTCGGTCAGCCGTGTCCTCTGGCAGGCTGCGAACGAATCCTTCCACCAGCAGCCATGGCTCCTTGCAGGAGATCAGTAGCAACCATGATAGAGAGATCACTACAAGGAAACTGCCGCACACGATGGAACATCTTCCTTTCCTGAACGCCTCTCCGAAACATTCGGCACAGCCTACCTTCCAAGCCTCGGCAGCTCGAGTCCAAAACGATGCTCCTGCAGTTCCGAGCAGCGTGGAAACGATCTCAAAGGTCCCGGTTGTGGCGAGAACGAACAACCTGGCGTCGGCACCAGAACCACGCACCTCTCCGCCCATCGTGCAATGTTGCGCCGGTAAAGCAACCAGACATCACGAGTCTCCCACTTACGATCAACGAGCCCCTCTCGCAGCGCCAGAGAAGGAAGACGCGCGCCACAGGCACCATCGACTTCCTGCACCGCAAGTCGTGAGCGCCTGCCAACCTGTGCGAGAGGTTGGGGAACAGTCTCGGAACCACATGGCCCGGCCAGTCAGAGATATGGCCCGTCGGTCTGCCCAAGCAAATTACCGGGCTCGTCCAGAGTCACGGAGTTCCAACATTTCGAAACAGAGGTCGGTTCAAATTCGAACCCCTATGTTGTGCCAGGCGCTGACCACAAATGCAGGTCCAGATGCGGGTCGTTCTCGTCTAGTCCCATGTTACGACAGCGGAGGGTCAATATCAGCCACGAGTTCAACGCTGGACTGGCTGGAGTCATCAATCAGTTCACACAGAAACAGAGCGCCGCACTTGAGGAGCAGAAGGCAAAGTATCACAAGTACATCAAGAGACTGCGACGTGAGCTTGCTGAAGAGTCCGTCATTATTGCTCAGCAGACCTCCCAGATGGACGCCCAGGCCAAAGAGATCGAAGAGCTGCAGGACATCAAGGAACAGGCGACAAGTCAGTTGAGCGGCATCGAAGCCAAGTTGGCGGCGTCTGAGGATCGCACTCGAAAGCTCGAGGAGAAGTACCGTGCTTGCAAAGCGTACCTCAACTCTGCAATCCAGGAGCAGCAGGATCTTTACACTCGCTCAAAAAATCACTGGACAGAAGCTCTTGAACAAGTGCGTGCAATGGAGAGGTCTCAGAAGGCTGGGACAGAGATGGCTGTTCGAAAGGCCGAAGTGATCAGGGAGCAGATGTCGGAGAAGGTCTGCCAGGTCATTGCTCAGAACAAGAGCGAAGCGTTGGAGCGTAAGCACCCATGCATTACACCGACTTCTGAGGAATCTTAGAAATCTGACCCTCTGTCCAGTGTACAGCAAGATTGATGCCTTGACACAGCAGGTTGACAAGAAAGAAGCGGAGCTTAGTCGGGAGCGGGAGGCTGTTCGTACGTTGTCTGAGAAGCTGGAGCAACTCAAGGCGAGTTCGAGCGGGTTCGAAGCACTTGCTGTTCAGGGCAAAGACATCCTCCAGAAACTTGAGGAGCAACAAGTCAAGGCAGATATGGAGCGTCAAAGGTCGGCAGACGAATTCCGGGACAGGTCAGTACTCCATGACGGGATACCCGGTGAAGTTGATGGCTAAGATTGTATTGACAGGCTCGACTCCCTTGCAAACCGCCTTGAGGCGCTCTCGAGCATGATGTCGGGACAGCCCGACGTCTTGGCCAGCATTCGGGCGGCTCAAGATGAATCATTGCGCAGGTGAGTGTCTCTATGTCACCATCTGTCCCTTCCGTTGTCTGACCTGAGAAGCATGGCAACCAAACTTGACACCGCCCTAGAGTCGGAAGATGCAGCCCTCCAGGCCACAAACCAGTTGTCAGCTGATCTCGAGCGTCACATGGGGAAGGTCTGGCAGAGGCTCGACAACCAACTCGAATCACTCGGCAAACAACTGGCTGAGAAGGCCGAGGAGAACGGGATGGTGTCAACACTGTACAAGAGGAAAGATGCCGAATGTGAGCGACACATGAAGGAGCTCACAGGACTACGAGAGGCCGTGGAGAAGCAAGCCGACCAGATCCACGAACTCGAAACGAACTTGGTCGCCCTGGATGCAGCCCAAGACGAGAACGAGGAGACAATCAGACGATTGGAAGCTGCAGGGCCCGAAACGGCTCGCGTCAGAGAGGAACTGGAGTCCAAAACAGCTGCCTTGCAAGAGTTGCAGAGCAAGCTCGTCGCCAAGGAGAGGGCGTATGGTACTGAGCTGCAGAACTACACTTCAAACATCCAGAAGCTCGCTCAAGCAATCCAGGAGAAAGAGAGAAACTCCGGTGCTGCAGCTAAGGAGGCAGCGGAAAATGCT
The DNA here is from genome assembly GCA_033575675.1 of Parathielavia hyrcaniae. Taxonomy (NCBI): domain Eukaryota; kingdom Fungi; phylum Ascomycota; class Sordariomycetes; order Sordariales; family Chaetomiaceae; genus Parathielavia; species Parathielavia hyrcaniae. The sequence continues at coordinate 131,860 of MU863625.1, forward strand.
CGGCGTGAAGTCCGCGCTGAGCTGGAAAGGGTTAATGCGGAGTCCGAAAAGCGTCTTCAGGAGACGCTGCAGCAACGAGACGCTCTGGCGGGGGAGTTGCAAGAGTTGAAGCAACAGGTCGACGAGAGGAAACAAAATGAGGCCCGGGTTGCCACCACAATTCAATCGCTTCGGGAGAGTCTCGCGATGGAGGAAGCGAAGGGAAAGGTGGCCGCCGAGAAGCTTGCAGAAGACTCAGCCAAGTCGAAACAGCTCGAAACCCACCTGTCGTCCAAGGCCCAAAATCTGCAGACAGAACTCGACGTCGTCAAGTCTCGGGCTGCCGAGTTGGAGGAACAGAGCCAGCGTCACCTGGCCAGAACCAAAGCATTCGTCGCAGGGTTAAAGCAATGGGCAGTCCAAGAAGGTCTTGCCATTGCTGATCTGAGCTGCCTCAGCGACGGTAGCAAAGGCCCGGAGGAAATCACCGCCGGCCTCGCACGGAGTCTGGGGCGCCTTTCGCTCGCCCGGAGATCGGAAACCGCCTCCCCTGAGGTACATTCGGAAAATCCACTGCTTCGCGGTGAGAACTCCAGGTCCTCTGCAGGCAGCCAACAATCACAAAACGATCTGGAAGACCGAAACCGCGATGATCAACCAGCACAGGACAGCAGCAGTACAGCAGCGGGAGAGCATTCGGGCTCCGAGGAGAAGTTCGCGATGAATGCTCTCGGGAACGATCCGCTATCGTATGCGTCAACGTTACACCACATGAGGCGTGTCATCGTCCGCAGCCCGGCAAACGTGCCGAACGAGCCAGCCGCGCCATCGGTCGACCAGGAGAAGCAGCGGAGAAGGGAGGGTCTGCAGCCAAAGTCCATCATGAAGAGGGTCACCAGGAGTACGTCGAGCCTGCTGAAGCAAGAGGCGCTTGGTACCGCCGCGGGCCATGGCGCCTTTAAAAGGAGCATGCATAACAATAACGCGGTCCCTGTATCAGCTGCTGCGAAGCTACGAGCAGACAAGCCGGCAAGCGAGGAGGCTAATTCGACGCTTGAGATACAAGCTCCTGGTAGCACCAGCGGCGCGTTCTCGAAGCGCCCCAGCAAGCGAAGGCGTTCGGAGACACCGAGGACCGAGAGTGATGTTCCCGGAAGCGCCAGCCAGGGAATCAAGAGACGGTTATCACAACCTGGCGCTGCACCGCAGAATGGATTTCCTTACTCAGCAGATGGAGCGCCAACTCCCGGGCAACAAGGCGGTGGTGATAGCCATCACCGGACAACCCCTTCCGGCACGAATAGCTATTACTCACTCCAGTCTGCTCCGGCCCGCATCTCCCGGAGGAATTCCGGGGTCAGCACCCAGGACATGGACAGGAAACCACCCGCGAACACTAGGAACGCCCTGGGGCATAGACAGTCGAATGTGCGGACGTACGGCTCCCAGAGGGCGGCCGAAGAGCCTTCGACTGGTAATGGGCATACGAGTTCCCGGTTCGCGTTGGGGTCACGGCCGCAGTCCCAGTCCCAGTCACAGTCGCAGTCGCAGTCGCGATACTGGTCGAGACCCAAGGAGGAGCCGCAGGAGTCGATGACTTTCTCGCAGGGCGTCTGAGCGGACGACAACCTGTTGCTACTGTTCCAGGACTGAATTATCGTCAGCGTTCAACATTGCTGTGCGAGATTTGCTTGATCATCTTGGAGGATGTGGCTTCAGCATGTTAACTGTTTCGTGGGTCTGCAACCGATCATGTTTGGTGATGTAAGTGGAGTGGGGGAAGAAAAAGGTCAAGTGGTATCTGTTAGCAACCAAAGGCTTGAGCTCACGGGTTTGAAGCTCTCTGGGAATATTGTAGTGATCAGAGGGGTGAGAGCTCAGATCTCGAAGTTGTATTCTGCCCGGCTGGGTGACTTGATAGATGGCGGAAACAGAACCACACGTACCGCCGGCCCCAGAGGTGATTCCAATCCCCCGGTAAGCATGGTAGCGGGCGAAGACAAGGTCCTAGACAGCCTCGTCGAACGCAGATAGCGACAATCCTCTCTATTCAGCCGATTCCAAACCCTAAACGCCGGCTATGCCACCTTGGTGCTGTTTGTACACTGGCGAGCCTTTATGGTATAATACACATCCTTGTCCTCCGCCAGTCGAGGTGCGAGACCAATCGTATCTCCTGGGGCGCTTGAGTCGAGTCGAGTCAAGTCCGAGTAATCGAGTGCCGTCCCCGGCAATACCCTCGTCTTCCCTGCCTTGTGCAGGCTTTCACTGCCATGAGAGACAGAGTCCCTTTTCGCCGCGCCTCCATCCCCCGTCCCTCACACTCCCTTTGCGACTTTGATCGCTCAACCTATTTATTTGCCTTTTCGTTTTTGCTCGAGGAAGAGGACTCTCCTTCGGACTGTATGAGAGAGACAATGAGTTAGCGCTGTGTCCTGGGATCGTGGTTTTTCTCTAGCCCAAGCGATGGTCGTGGTGTCTCGTTTGTTCGCTCTCCCTCCCTCTCGTGTGTCGAATCTAAAGAAGGGTGTGGTGCACTAAGGTACCGGGCGGATCGGGAGAATAGGTTGAAGGGGGGTGATCGTACTGATTGGGTCGTATTTGATCATGCTCATGGGCAGCGATGTGCGGGGGCGGGTGAAGGTGTAGAAGTAGCCCGTCATGGCCATGGAGAGGAGGCGCACGTTGATGATGCGCGACTTGCCTGGAGAAGGGGTTGGACTTGTGTGTCAGCGTTTTGGAAATTTCATGGCGAATTTGGGCGGGTTGTTGTTTTTTTGGGAAATGGGGCTGTGGTACCCTTTTTCGCCATCTTTTGACGACGTTTGACACGCGGGAGGCTTGTGTTTTGAGTGTGGAAGCCTCCTTCCTGCGGTGGGAATTGGTGTCGTCCGGTCCTGTCGTCTCGTCGACGTCTGTCGCGATAGGCGAGTCTCGAGGTTTTGCGGTTCGGCTTTCGGAGGTGTCAATTGATGGACCCACAGTCCCATACCGGCAACCCGGCCGGCAGGCCGTGGGGTCAATGCGCGGAAGATTGTCGATCCGATCCGGCTGCGTTAGCGAGGTGCGGTCGCAATGTAGAAAGCTTTCGAGTGCAACTCCAAGACTCCCGAACACGATAGATAGGTACTTGACGATACAATACTGTACTGCATGTTAAGTTTGCACTGTGTTGTTCAGCTCGAGTGGTTTCTGTGTACGGATGCCGCCGGAATTTTTATCCGTTTATCCAAATACTTCAAGTGTTATGATTGACGTATGACACACAGCACTGCTACGAGTGCTTGCCTCCCCATGCGGTCGTGTGTGAGGCATCGGATGGCGCAATGTGAATTTCCTCAGCCTGACGGACGGGCCAGCAGGTGACTTCGAACTCAGTATAAAGATCACCGCGAGCCCAGACACTCCAGACGCCGCAAAGCCCATTGGGATTGTCCGTCAGGGTCAAGAAGTCGTCTGAGGCTGAACGGCATCCATGGATCGTGAGGTCTGAGCGACCTGCAAACCATCCCACACCGCCCGCGCAGTCTCCATTCTCGGAGGCACCGCCGCCGCCGCGGGAATACAAGAAGTGCATGCTCGGCCTTCCCGTGCTTCTCTCGCCCCCCTGGCCCATTGTGACCGACGTTGTGAGCGGTAAGTGAGAGGGGCACAGGTTGCGAATATCTCGCGGTTGAGGCAATGAGAGCTGACAGCAATTGCGGAAGATTAGACCCCCACCGTTCGTCACAACCCTGAATATTCCCGCGCCGCCTCCCCACTCCGACTGCCCGGGACTGAGCTTCGCATCGAACGTTTCGCCAACAAATGGCGCCCTTGGTGGTGCAGGCTGCTCGCCGCGGGGCGATAGTTAATCGCTCGGCATTGAGACACGGCGCGGGGTTGATTTGCCGCCGACAACCGCTGCAGGGTCCATCCGTCCCAAGGGGTAGGTGTGCCAAACAAGGCAGTGTCTCTTTCTTTTGGGGATTCCTGACGGGCTTCCCATTGCATCTCACGTTTTGCCTGTCCTCCTATCTACGCGCATGAGCGGTGAAGCCGCCTAGTGGGCGATAAAACCCTCATGATATGAGACCCGACCTTGAACCACGACCGCATGGGACAGGAACTGGGCGGCGTTGTGCGCCCGGTTTCGGCCTCAGCGGTCTAACACAGCGGTCCGGTAATGGCCCGCAAAACCTCAGGTACCTAAGGCAAGCATCAGTCAAATGACAGCAGACAATTGCACACTGATGCGCTCATTCTTACGGCTCGCCAAAGTCCCTCTCATCCGTCAACCTCACTTCTCTCTTTATTTATTTCTATCTCGTCAGTGGCGTTGGGTTCCTTTCTGAAACCCTCGTTCAAGACCTACCTTGTAGTCCCGCTCGATACACCCGAGTCTCAAAACCCCGTTCCACAACCTGACTCAACACCACACACAACGTCTTTCTCTAACCAACCATCGTCACTGCTATAGTCCTTTTCTCCCACCCTGCAGTTGCCATTTCACGTCCTCTGTCTCACCAGAATCGCATCATGTCGTCCAACCCGGGTCCTCGGCTCAACATCGACAACATCAACTCCCATGTCCGCGCCGCCAAGTACGCCGTGCGTGGTGAGCTGGCCGTCAGGTCGGAAGAGTACCGCGCTGCGCTCTTGAACGGCGTGGCCGACCTGCCCTTCAAGCAGGTCATCTCGGCCAACATTGGCAACCCCCAGCAGCTGGACCAGAAGCCCATCACCTTCTTCCGCCAGGTCCTCAGCATCCTCGAGAACCCAACGCTACTCAACAAGCCCGATGTGCTGGTAGATCACTTGGGCTACAAGCCCGACGTGCTGGAGCGGGCCAAGAGGTTGCTGGGCCACGTTGGCTCCGTGGGCGCCTACAGTGCCAGCAACGGCGTCCCTGCCATCCGCCAGAGCGTCGCCGAGTTCCTCGAGAGTAGGTACTCCCCATCTCTAGGCTACTACTCTCAGACCTTTTGCTGACAACGTCCAGGACGGGATGGCTTCCCCGCCAACCAAGCCGACATCTACCTCTCGGCCGGTGCCTCGTCCGGCGTGAACACCCTCCTGCACGTCATCTGCGCCGACGAGAAGTCGGGCATCCTCATCCCCATCCCTCAGTACCCCCTCTACAGCGCCTCTCTCGCGCTCCTGAACGCCGCCCCCGTGCCATATCTCCTGGACGAGGCCAAGAACTGGGGCACCGACCTGGCCACCATCAAGGAGGCGCACGACAAGGCCAAGGCCGAGGGCATCGACGTGCGCGCCATCGTCATCATCAACCCGGGCAATCCCACGGGCGCCTCGCTGCCCGAGGAGGACATCCGCGCCGTCATCGACTTCGCCGCCCAGGAGCGCCTCGTCGTCCTGGCCGACGAGGTCTACCAGACCAACGTCTTCGTGGGCGAGTTCATCAGCTTCAAGCGCATGCTGCGCCAGATGCAGCGGGACAAGCCCGGCGCCTACGACCACGTCGAGCTCGCCTCGCTGCACTCGGTCTCCAAGGGCATGGTGGGCGAGTGCGGCCACCGCGGCGGCTACTTTGAGCTCGTCGGCTTCAACCCGGCCGTCCAGGCCGAGATCTACAAGTTCGTCTCCATCATGCTCTGCGCCCCCGTCATCGGCCAATGCCTCGTCGAGCTCATGGTCAACCCGCCCCAGCCCGGCGAAGCCTCGCACGACCTCTACCGGCGTGAGTACGACGCCATCTTTGACGGCCTGCGCGAGCGCGCCGCCGCCCTGCACAAGGCCTTTGAGCAGATGGAGGGCGTCGAGTGCGGCGCGCCCCAGGGCTCCATGTACCTCTTCCCCACCATCACCCTGCCGCCCGGGGCGGCCGAGGCCGCCGCCGCCGAGGGCCGCTCCCCGGACGAGTTCTACTGCATGCGCCTGCTCGAGGCCACGGGCGTGTGTGTCGTGCCCGGGTCCGGCTTCGGCCAGAAGGAGGGCACCTTGCACTTCCGCACCACCTTCCTCGCCCCGGGGACCGAGTGGGTCGGGAGCATCGTCAAGTTCCACCAGGAGTTTATGGATAAGTACCGCTGAAGCCCGGGGGAGGGGAAAGTCTTGGAATTTCGGAGTTGGACAGGACACTGAGAAGATGATAGATGGATGGATGGATGGATGCGTGGATCTGGGAGAACGGAAAGACGGAGACCTGTGATTTCACGCAGACGGAGCATCGTCTGACACAGCATAGCCCGGCCTAGCATTGTACTGCATGGCATACCTTGGTTTGAGGTGGTTTCCTCTACTCGTTGGGTTTCGGGTGGACTTCTCAAACTAAGTAGGTGAAAAGGATGAGAATAACACCACGCTACACACCTTCGCGCATAATGCTGGGAATTACCGTTACTTGTGTCTATCTATGCCATCGGGTTGAGAGAACAGGTGTACGACGACGGCCTTTCGTACCTGTAGATAGCACATGCAAGGCGTTGCATTCACGCACCATTCAGCTCCGGCAACTCAGCGGTATATACAGCTGAGTCCGGTGTTGCTGTGGTCTTGGCACCGAGCTGTCTGCCTCGGGAGAGAGGATCACCCTCATCTTTCTGATCTTCTCTACTAGTAGCGAGGTATCATACAAGTTGCCCACATTTCGACCACTGCCGGGCTGCTGCCGATACCCCAGACCGCCTCTATGCCCTCTCACTCCCCCTCAGCCGCACCGCCTGGCCGTACTTCTGCAGCTTGGTGATCAGCTGATCGCCCTGGCGCACCACGTCCTGGTACTGCTTGTTCTTGTCGTCGGGCCGGTTGGTCTCGATGACGCCGTGGCCCGCGACCCGGTCAATGGTGCAGGGGATGCGGCCCGCGGCGATGAACTTGGCAAGGTCACTTTACAGAAAAAATCACATATCAGCATCATCAAGACCACACTTCGAATAGTAGTAGAGAGGGAAGAGGAAAGAGCGTACCGGTCCAAAAAGTCCACCGTCACCCCAAAGTCATGCGCCATGCTGTCCAGCCCGACCACGCGGTAGCTCTGGAGCAGCTGCTGGTAGGCGCGCAGGCGCATCTCGCGGATGAACCAGCCCTTGTGCTCGTGCAGGTAGCGGTCCAGGTTGAGGAACTGCTCCTCGACGAGCGCCAGCGCCTGGAAGAAGAGCTTGTACCGGCCGTTGTACAGGCTGCTGACCAGCTGGGCGAGCGGGCCAAAGTCGACGGCCATCTCGGCCTCGGGCTGGTCCGACGAGCTGCCTAGCGTCGTGAGGTTGACCACCGCCACCTTGGCCGACGGGGTCGCGCTGCTGGGGTTGGGGGCGGCGGCGTCGGCCATCTCGTCGTCGGCGCCCGGCCCGGCCGAGATGGCGCCCGTCAGCGCGAGCAGCTTGTCCTCGCCGTCGCCGAGGATGGCCCTGATCTCCGGGGCGTCCACCACCTTGGACTTGAAGTCGACGCGCTTGAGCGAGACGGACCCCGCGAGCACGGCGTAGATGACCAGGTTGCTGTAGGTGCAGAGCTCGTACGAGGTGAAGGTCGACAGGCTGTCGAGGAGGAGCGGGGCCGCGAGGTTGTAGCTGCGCGTCGTGAGCAGGGAGAGGCCCTCGTAGGCCTTGAGCCGGTTGCGCCGGTCCCAGTCGCCGCCCGTCTCGACCAGCGTCTTGGCTCGCTCGACGTGCTTCTTGACGAGGTGCTTGTCGCCGTAAAAGAGGCCCATGCGGATGATGGCGAGGGCCAGGTCGATCTTGGTCCCGAGGATGCCGGTTTTCTCAAAGACGTCTTCGTAGGCCGAAATGGCTTTCTCCTGTAGGACTGAGTGTTAGCCCCGCGCGACGTTTGGCTAGGGTTCAGGATGCGGACGGCGCACCTTGTCGCCGACTCTTGCCCAGAATTCGGCCCTCTTGCCCTGCGCAGCCTGAATCTCGGTATCTCCGGCCTTCTCGACAGCTTCATCCTCCTCCTTTTGAAACTCCTCCAGCTCACGGTCGTTGTCGGCCTTCAAGGACTCGTACAAGGCCTCGTCCCAGGGTAGGTTTATGCTGGCCGTCGGGCTCCGGGTCGCAATCATGCCGACTAAGCTGTTCTTCCTGCTGGGCAGTTTGCCCGGGACGTGTGAGCTACCCTCGCCAACTGAGTTGAGAATGCCGTCTATCGGGTGCGCGAGGTAGCGGTAGAATGGAGCCATCTTGTGCTCCGAGATGGCATCCTGGAGCTGCTTGGCGGCCGTCTCCTGAGCCGTCTTGGTGGCGTATGGGTTGGTGAGAGTAAACACCTGCTGGGCGAGGGGCAGCAGAGGCCATTTTGCGTACTGCGGGTCTGAGCCCATGATTACCGTGGTTGCAGACGACGGGGACGAGAATGGAGGGGAGAGTCAGAAGGTGCTCTTGGAATTCGGGAGTCTGCCGCTTGCTTGAAAGACTAGCTCGAATTGAGAATGGCCTGAGTCGGTGTAGTAAACTACTGCTAATCAGTTCTTTCGGGCTGTTTGCGGCAAAAAAGAGGCCGTTGATGCTCGAGGGATGCAGATGGTCCGGTTGTTGAAGGTGGAAGCTTGGGTCAGCTCTCAGCGAGCCCGGTTGGATCAAGCGTGCATCCAATGGCCCGCAAGGCTGCAAGAAACTCGCGTCACTGCTGAACCTAGTTGCTCGACAGGGGCTTGAGGTGCGCTGTGCTGATTCGTCGTGGCAACCACTATGGGGCCTCACCCTTCAAGTTGTCGCCGGGTCCGTCTCGACTTCCACCTCAGTTTTAAGTTCACTGTTACCGTCTCCGACTTTTACCATTGAGCTTCAAGTTTCAAGAACATAAAAACCAGCCGCAAACCTTGCAACTCCCGATTTATTCATCTGTTCTTGCAACAATCGCAACGAAACGTATCGAGAAACAACAGACGCATCACCCATCCCCCGATTCCCGTGCACCGGTCGCCATGGCCGACGACCACGGCACCGACGACCTCCCCCAGCCCTTTGACGCAAAGAAGCTAGCACCCGCCAAAAAGAGACAACGGTCCCCCTCACCCAGCGGAAGCGGAAACGGAAACGCGAGCGCCTCGGGCGAGGCCCCGCGCAAGCTCAAGCGGCCCGGGCAGCGCGCCCGCATCAGCGAGGCCGAGAAGGAGAAGATCCGGCAGCGGGCCCTCGAGCGCGAGCGGCAGGCCCAGCAAGAGGCGGCGGCCGAGGAGTTGAGGCAGCGATCCAGCATCAATGACGTCGTCAAGGCACACTACAATGCCGTCCCGGAGCGGGGCCGCGAGTGGCGCAAGACGGACAGCAGGATTAAAGGGTTGAGGTCGTTTAACAACTGGGTCAAGAGCTGCATCATCCAAAAGTTTGCGCCGGATGAGGACCACTCCCCGGGGGCTATGGAGAGGGGGATCACTTCGGGGAATAAGCTGCTTGTGCTGGATATCGGGTGCGGAAAGGGCGGGGATCTGTTCAAGTGGCAGCAGTCGCCGCAGATGGTGGACTTGTATGTCGGCATGGATCCGGCCGAGGTATCGATCGAGCAGGCGCGGGAGCGGTACCGGAGCATGGCCAACCGAGGAGGCGACGGACGAGGCGGACGAGGCGGCCACCACCACCGGCGCCCCCCGCGCATCTTTGACGCGCGCTTCCACATCAAGGACTGTTATGCCGAGTCGATTGGCGACATCGACATTGTGCGGCAAGTCGGGTTCACGGGATCCAGCGTCAGCGGCAGCCGCGGTTTCGACGTCGTCAGCATGATGTTCTGCATGCACTACGCCTTCGAGTCCGAAGAGAAGGCGCGGCAGATGCTCAAAAACGTATCCGGCGCGTTGAAGAAAGGCGGGCGCTTCATCGGATGCATTCCGAACTCGGATGTCATAAGCTCCAGAGTCGTGGCCTTCAACGAGCGCATGGAGGAGAAGAAAACCAAGGCCGACGGCCCCGCAGACGCGGCAGACCCGCAAACCACCAAGGACGCCTCCCCGCCGAAAGAAGACGGCGAGGTCGAAGAAGGCGAAGCCGAAGAGACGGCCTCGTGGGGCAACGAGATCTACCGCGTGCGCTTCCCGGGCCCCACGCCGGCCGACGGCATCTTCCGGCCTCCCTTTGGCTGGAAGTACAACTTCTTTCTGCACGAGGCCGTCGAGGAGGTGCCCGAGTACGTGGTGCCGTGGGAAGCGTTCCGCGCGCTGGCCGAGGACTACAACCTGGAGCTGCAGTACCACAAGCCGTTTGCCGAGGTGTGGGAGACGGAGAAGGACGACCGGGAGCTGGGCGCGCTGAGCGAGCGTATGGGCGTCCGGGACCGCGTCACGGGCAAGTTGCTTGTCTCCGGCGAGGAGATGGAGGCGGCCGGGTTCTACATGGCGTTTTGCTTTTATCGGGTTTGAGGGGACATGTTTCTTAAAATATCCCCAGATGATACTTCCAGGATCATACCGGCCATTGGTCTGACTGGCATACGATTCGATTGCGCTCCTCGGTTTCCTGCACCGGCTGGTTTCTATTTCTGGTGGCTGGCTAGGGATGCCACTGCTCTACGCAGCTAGGTACCCATTCACATATAACAAGTGGCTAGGGGTAGCAGAGCAGCTCGTATTTCAGTGGAGTGAGGGCTCTTCCCGAGCATCCCGGGCCATCTGTTAACACCTGAGATGACTTTGCTCGCGGCTAAAAACACCCCTGATCTCTACGTGGACGAGGTGACTGATTACAAGCTAGATTAAACACTAAAAACCGGACGCTAACTGCAGTATATAGAGGAGTCTGTGTGGGTATCATAATCCCTCCCTGCGGCGAGAGCAGGTAGGGCACCTAGCGCATACCGAGATCCCACCATCCAACCAATTTCACCCAAAAAGACTCCGCCGAATGCATCCTTTCCGTTTCCTCTTTCCTGCCTCTCCTTGCCGACCCTCTCCTTCCCTTTACTACCCGCCACAATCCCCGGTGATAGCTTTCCAGCCGATGCAACACTCCTCTTCAAGCAGAATTTGTGGACCTCCGCCAAATCATAAACGCCGCCAGGGCAGCACACGACGTGGCCCCGAGTGCCAGGTACAGACCCGACCGGTCCGGCGGCTCCTCCGACTTGGGGAAGGCCGTGCTTGGGTTGGTAGCAGCCTCGGCGAAGGCGACAAACAGCTCGCTGATGCTGTGCCACGTGACGCTCACGTGCAGCGGGGCCGACATGTTGATGGCGGCGGTGTAGGCGTCGGGCTGCAGCTCGCTGCGCTGCGTCGTCTTGTCGCGGTCGGCCTTGAGGGCAGTGTAGATGGCGGGCAGGTCGTCGAGCTGCGGGTAGCGCTTGCGCAGGCCGACAATGTGCGAGAACGAGTCGGGTTCGGACGAGTCGTAGGCGTAGCAGATGAGGTCGCACGCGTCGAGCTTGGCCTGGTTCTCGAGGATGGCGGGCTCGAGCTCGCCGAGCTCTTCGAGTATCAGGTAGCACTGCTTGCCGCCGTGCAGCTCGACGCTGTTGACGGCGCGGCGGGGCTTGATGGTTGGGTGGTACAATGCGTTGAACGGCCGGTTGAGGAAGGCGTCGAGGAGGGAGGATTTCCCGGCGCCGGCAGAGCCGAGCAGGTAGCAGAGGACAACATTCCGTTCGACGCGGCCTGGTCGCCGCCTTCGTTTGCGGGGCTTGGTTACTTTCAGGGCGGCTGTGGTCGAGTCGCGTGCGTCGGGGCCCTCGAAGCCGAGGTAGGCGAGGTACTCTAGCGTCGTTTTGGGTTCGAGGAAGGTGGTCATGCTCCATTGCGCAAGCCACCCTTGCAGTGTGATGTGTCCGGCCTCATTGCGAACAGTGGACGACGGGAAGGACGTCTCGACCCAGGACTGCGGTAACCCGGGAGTAGGAGCAAACAAGGCCGCCAGTTCCTGGTCGTTGAGACCCCCGTCGTTGTCCTTGTCGAAGGTCAAGAACAGATCCATGAAGAAGCGGTACCCTGCTGGACTGAGTTCAGCCGAGGCGTAGTCGGTTACATCGAATCGGGGACGCAGAAAGCTGTCTTCGAGGCTCAGGCTGTCGGTGTAGTGGTGCTTCCTGAGGATGATCCATACCGTCTCGTGTCGCCCCTTTTCTGCGTACATCTTGTTGAGCTGCAGAAAACCGGGCATGTCGAGCCCCTTGTCGGTACTCGAGGTTGGCACCGCCTTGCTAACAGTCGCCTTGATGTTTTCCAGCTCGCCCGGCATCAGTGGTTTTTCGAATGACTTGTATTGGAAGTCGTGCATCTCGTCGTCGTTCAGGTAGCCGTCCTGGTCCTTGTCGCACAGGTAAAACACCCTCCTCAGTGCCGCCACGCAGGCGGGCTTTAACTGGCCTTCCTTGTGGTCGTACAGGGGCGCGATCGGGTGGGTGACGGCCTTCTGGCAGAGGTAGAAGACTTCGATGACGTTGTGCTGCTCCTTGGCGCTGGTGCGGATGCACGAGTCGATCTCGCGGAACTCGGCCATGACAGGCAGCATCTCCTCCTCGACGACCTGCGAGGTACTGCCCGAGGCAGCGATATCCGACTTGTTGGCGCACAGCACGACCGGGACGTTGACGCCTAGCGAGCGGAAGTAGGGCATCCAGAAGAGGGCGACGCGCTCGTAGCTGTAGTGGTCGGCATAGACGAGCAGTATTACGTTGCATTTCCGGATCTCCTTGCGCAGGGTCGTGCGGTCTTGGGGGCGGGCCGAGGTGTCGACGATGGTGGTGGTGACATTTTCGGGGGTGCCGATGGTCGGGGGGATGGTGACCTGGGGGAGCACCGCCTGGATCTTGTTTGCGACGAAGGCGTCCTTGACGAGCGAGGCGATCAGGCTGGACTTGCCTGTCCCCTCGTCGCCGCAGACACATATCCTGACGGCTGCGCGTGGTAAGCTTAAATGGCATCGCCGAGGAAATAGAGTCCAGAGTTGAGAATTGTACCTGTGGTCATTTTCGTTCTCGGGTTTGATTGAGGTGATGGAGCTGTTGCCGTCTTGCTCAGAGGGATGCCATTTTATCTACGCGGGCTCTCGGCTGGGTTCTAGTGAGCTCAGTGGCAGAGAGGGGACAAACGGCCAAAACCCCGCACATTGAACAAAGTATGGCGGCAGAAGTAGCTCTGGCGGTGTCAGGCCATTGCAAGCTTTGGAGTTGACGATCGGATGGGCTTCGGTGTTGAGATCAGGTCACCAGACTAGCGTCCTTTTGGGAATGCGTTAGCTTGTTGAGCCCCGCAGGTTGACGTCCTGAACACCCCGACGTTGCATTGGCCTCCCCCACGCCAACACCACCGTGCAACACCATGAAGGACGAGAGCAAGCAGTGAGCAGATCACCTCAGTGGTGGAGAAATAAATCCAATAGCATTCCAGCACGTCCAGCACGTCCAGGAGAGACTACACAATAATATAACACAGGACTCCAGGGTGCCAGATGGAATTCCTGATGATACCTTATGGCACAGGCAATTGCTTGGCCTGGAAGTTACCCCACAGCGTCCCGTGGTTCCGGGCACGGTCGATGGCACCCCTGTCCGGCCGAAGTCGAATGTGACCACGGAGGTTTGGACGAACCTCGATCAGATCCTACCAGTGTTGTTGATATTCTGTGCTTGTTGGGTATCTCTAACCTTACTTGTTTTGTTGTGCACGCCTACTGCACAGTATCCCGGTATTCACATCCCCTGTCGAAAGGGCCTCTTCCGCTGTTTGCAGGATAACTTGTCAATCTTGGCACCGAGCTCTGGCTGCAGCGCAATCCAACCACACCCCAGCCGGCAAAGCCACCACCCGGCAGCCACCATGTTGTAAGAGGGAATCAGACATGAAAGAAACGGCGGCAACCCGGGGCCGGCTGACCTCTGCCATGGCGGGCCAGAGCATTGCTAACGGCTCCCAGCGTTCTTCCTCCACCGCGGTACCCCCAGCAAGGGTACAACAGCCTCCCTGCTGGCATGCCCGTACCAATGATCGAGACCAACAACATTCTCTCCAACCCCTCGGGACCCGAGTATCAGTTCCTGGTTGGCGAAGGTGCGTGTCACCGACCGAGGCGAGGTGCCGGAGGTCCGACTCGATGCTGACTCTCTGGTGTCAGGGTTATATGTCCTCAAGGATGATCTTCACCTTGCAACTCCTCCACCACATCCTTCCGAGGCCCCAGTCGTCAACCCGAATCCCCTGGCGACCACCCCGCAGCCGGCTACATTGGGCACGCGGCTCACCTTGCTCAATCTCGACGTCACCCCCCTCCCCCCCGCCGTGTATCGCACAACTTCCAGGGCGAACGGCGCGCAGGGCAGTATACAGGAACACCCTGACGAGAGCAAGTCGTCGACCGATGTGCGCGAGATTGACAGTGATGCCAGCCGCCTCAACTCCAGCGATGTCCCGCTCTTCAGCTCCAATACCCCGGCATTCGGTGAGGGCAACACCCTCCTTGCCCCCGTGGCCCAGAAGGACGCCAACAAACGGCGCAAGCCCAAGAACAACATGTCTAAGAGCAACTCGTCGTTCATCTCCAGGGTCATCAATCATGACACGTTGAACAAGCGGCTGCAGGAACGGCCAAGGGATGGTTTATTTGCCTTTGCCAACATCAACCGGGCCTTCCAATGGCTCGACCTGTCATCGACATTGAAAGTGAGGAGACGGAGACCAAAGCGTTGTTGAGTAGCACTCATACTGACAGCGCCAGGCTGAGTACCTGACGAAGATCCTCTTCACAAAGGCTCACTGCCTGTGCCACGATGTCAACAAGGTGACCAAGAGCTCAACGCACATCGACGTCGTGATGGGTTTCTCCACGGGCGAAATCATCTGGTGGGAGCCCATCACGCAGCGGTACACCCGCCTTAACAAGAACGTACGTTGTCTTACCCTCCTTGTCCGATGTTGGGCTGACATTCTCTCAGGGTATCGTCAACAGCACGCCCGTGTCCAATATCCAGTGGATACCAGGATCCGAGCATCTCTTCCTCGCCGCCCACATGGACGGCACGTTGGTCGTCTACGACAAGGAAAAGGAGGACGGCATCTTTACCCCAGAAGAGGAAGCCGCATCCCGGACCAGCGGAAACAGCACCCACACCAGCAGGGTCAACTACTCTGCCCAGTTGCACATCCAAAAGTCGGTCCACTCCAAGAACCAAAAGACCAACCCGGTGGCCGCCTGGAAGCTGTCCAACCACCGCATCAACGCCTTTGCCTTCTCCCCGGACAGCCGCCACCTAGCCGCTGTCTCCGAGGACGGCACCCTGCGGATCCTGGATTACCTCAAAGAAGAGTCCG
>MU863625.1:147022-162205 GCA_033575675.1 Parathielavia hyrcaniae
CCACCTTTTACCCTCTCCAGTCCAACGCTTGATTTTGCTGACGCGACCTGCACACAGGCTTCTCGACCTACACCACTCGTACTACGGCGGCCTGACGTGCGTCTGCTGGTCGCCCGACGGCAAGTACGTCGTGACGGGCGGCCAGGACGACCTCATCTCCATCTGGTGCCCGTCCGAGGCCGAGGCCGAGGCGCGCGGCGGCGCGGCGCTCGTCGCCCGCTGCCAGGGCCACCACTCGTGGGTCACGTCGGTCGCCTTCGACCCGTGGCGCTGCGACGAGAGGAGCTATCGGTTTGGGAGCGTCGGCGAGGACAGGAGGCTCTGCTTGTGGGATTTCAGCGTCGGCATGTTGAATCGGCCGAGGGCGGTGCGTTCTCTCTTCTCTTATCTTCCTATGTTTGCGTAGGAAGTAGTAGTAGTGGGGTATTTGGTTAGGTGTATGTGAGGATGCATGCTAACGGGGTGTTTGATGTGGTACCTAGGCATCCGTCAGACACCACGGGTCGGTCTCGTCCCGCCCTGGTGCAGGACCGCTCCAGCGCGCTGAGACGGGGGGCACGAGCGCCAGTGGAAGGCTGCGGTCGGATTCCAACCACTCGACGGCGGTCTCGGCCACTGTTGCCGAGGAGGGTGATGCGGGCAAGGGAAGGATGCTGTCGCATCCCGTCGAGCCCAGAGCGGCGACGGCGACGTTGCCGCCTATCTTGGTATGTCCTCACATCCGTCTCGAGTTGCTGCCGGGGGTTGGTGGGGGCTGACTTTGGACGGGGGCAGAGTAAAACGGTGGATCTTGACCCGTTGTGCTGGCTTGGATTCACGCCCGACGCGATCCTAACGAGTTGCAAGACTGGTAGGTGCTTGCTACAGGCAATGGGCCTGGCGAAAGGCCTCGGGGCTAACGGGATGTCTAGGGCGTATTCGGACGTGGACGAGGCCTTCGGAGTTGGCGCAGCAGCAGATGGAGGAGAAGAAGGACGCTTGATCGCTTGCGCAATGGGGTCGATACATCCCGTCCGTTGTACACAGACGTTGGTTTTGCGGTCTGGGTGCTGGGTGGTTGGTAGGTTTCGTTGGGTTGGTTGTAGTACAGCGTCTGAGGGCTCTGCCCGTGGCTTGAGCTGTTCAGAGGAGCCGCATGACATGTCAAGAGAGTGGGCATATGGTGATGCTTCTCACCTGGCGAAGTAACACAAATTGAGTGGAAGCTGCGGGTCGTAGTGGTCCCTGGCTCTATGCAGGCCAAGAAGCGGTGAAATGGTGGCCGAGCGGGCCGTTCCTTTGGGTTGGTTAATTGTTTGCCCTCATCATGCACTGCAGATCGTGGAGAAGCCAACCCCTTATCATGCATGTAGGTATGCTGCTGGGTCTTTGGCTAAGCTTGCTTTCTCTTGGGACGAGGTAAAGGAAGGAAAAAGCCAAGTATAGGTGCGTCAACTCCGTATGTGCTGGGAGTGTGTGTTTTCAGTATGGTCTCTTCGCTGGACCAATATGCTAAGCATGCGGTCAACACTTTGCCTACCGTATCACAGCCATGATGCATGTATGTGTGGTACGGTGCCTGCATGAGTTCGGGATGGCTTCTTGGGACTGCCGCCGAGTGCATAGCACACTGCATGAAACATCACCACCTCGCACGAATGCCCAGGGGCCGTTCCGGCCGGCACTGGGGTTTCTGGCTCTTTTCGGGATCACTTCAAGTTACCACGTCGGATCCTTCAGCTTCCATATCCGTAGCTTGGTCCTCTTCCAATCGGGCGAACAAAGCCGGCGTCACTTTCACCATCATGCTGGGAGAATGAACTTGAATCTGCACTGATACTCGGCGAGGGCAAGGCTACCTACACAGTAGGCGCTGCCATCACAAGCACCTGTCCTGCTCGTACCACAGTATGTAACCGCGGGATCAACATACCGCAGTAGTGTTGATGTTCGTGTTGCGCCTGGTCAACCGTCACTATCACATGCCAATTCTGATTGAGGAACGGGGAATTCACATGCAATACCCCGAGCCACATGGGAGTGGTTCAGCTTTGTGTACACAGTAGAGATCGTATCCCCACCTATGTATCAAGCGAGGATGGCGCAATGCCCTCGCACGGTCTCGACACCTGGCACCGGGATCCAGTTCTGAACTGAAATTCCATCACCGTCGGTGTGAGTCAAAAAGCGGCATTTCTTTGATATCATGTTCTAGCCCTCTGTGATGACGTGACTAGCCAATGGCGCGGCCAAAACGGCGTCCGATGCTCGGAGAATTCTGGTCGATGATATCGTTATCGTTTGACTTCCTTTATCTGCTCGTCGGCTGCTGGGATCACGATATGCACGGCCGTGTCTCTTGGTGAACACTGCGCTGTGGGAAGTGGGCACGGCAACCTGTGGCAAGCATCGGGATTCGGGAAACATCGCTTTTCGGGTCAGATCCTCTCGGCGGGACCCAGCTTGCTGAGGTGGAGTGGGCCGGCATGTGCCGGGTGATCGCCACGGCCGCGCCCATGTGTCAGGGTTAACATTGGTAGAAGACAAGGATGCAGCTGCTGGTTTTGGCGCTCTGGTTTTGGCGCTCTGATGAGGGCTGTGGATCGCATGAATTTATTTTTTTCCTTTGCAGATTCCGACGACAGAGCTGCCGGTCCAGACTCTGCTTACCCTTCCGGCCTTCTCCATGCTCCAGTTGTTGCATGTCTCCTACCTAGCGCCCAAGCTGAGACTTCCACCCTGCAGCTTCTCCCTAGGAGCTGAAACGCGTAACGTTAACGGATACTACCTAGAAAGAACTGAAAATCCAATTTTCGATAGGCTGTGCCATCACGTCAGCTGTTTCCTCTGTTGCAGTGCTGCAGAATCCAGATTCTTGAAACAGCCATGAACGGACATTGGCCAATCGGAGCCGCCAGCGTCACCACAGTCCAGCCCAGTTGTCTTTGTGCGAGACGGGACACAGCCAGACCTGACACCCCCACGACCCTCCTCCCAGCATACCCTAGGCCGTGGGGGCAGCGCTTTTTCCTCTTCATGCAAGACTTTCTTCGCCGAGCCCCACCCGATGGGACTCTGACTTCCCGCTGTTCGGAGGCCCTGTATTGTACAATACAATACATGCCTACAGCGAGAGATCGGATTTCCATGAGCTTGTGTGTGCTCCCAGGCTATAGATCGTCAGATCGAAGTTGCCTGCTTGCTTAAGTCAATGACGGAGTTCCACTCCGAAGAATTTCTACAGCTGTAACCTCCAGGTAGTTCCTCCCGCCGGCCTCGGATCTATCGTCAGAGCGCTCTTCCGGATGGTGAAGGGCTCCCTTATACTGTACGGTACGGTAACAGCCTGGAAAAGAGAAAGACCGGGCGGTGAGCACATGGGTCCGATCTCGTAATTCCACAGCCCCCTGGTCCTTGCTTATCCGATCCGGGCAGCAGCCCAAAGGCAGGCACAAAGGGCCTCGCTTGCGTGGTTGCCCTGCATCAGTGCATGTGCCTGTGCGTGGCAGCGTGCCGCGCCACCTTGACGGTTTTCGAAACCTGCAGTGGGCAGGGCAGGGCAGCCGGGTTAACAAGATTTCCTTTTCGAGCCCGCCCACCCGTCGCGAGTCACGATCTTACCCCTCCTACTTAGTACCTTGCCCTACCCTATGACCTGGATTCAGTATCTCTAGGTCCCCGCGCGGGCCGATCTTCCATCTTCCTTCACACTCTCACCACCACCTACACAGTACCCGACTGCTTCCCCTAGAGAGACGATGCGGTCCTTCAACCCATTCACTTCGGTGAACGGGAGATACAGCCTCTTTGAGATTCGGTGCGTAATTTTCGCACAACAGCAGCTATCAGCCGTCGCTTGCTGACCATCCACCGGCAACAGGCTCGAGAACGATTTTCTCGTGTTCCGAGGCAACGAACATGAGGCCTCGGGTCAACTCCTCAAAGGCACCCTGGTGCTCTGTCTGGCCTCGTCGCTCAAGCTCGAAGACATTCACTTGAAGTTGATAGGGACCACCCACTATGCGTACGCTGGCACCAGGCCGATTTTCCAGATTCGACCGCGGGCAAGAAATTCGCTGACTTGATGACTTCTACGTAGCTGGACCGATGCTAAGATAACCGCTACTGGCATATCCACCCACAAAATCGACAAGACGCTACCCTTTTTCGAGCACCGATGGGCGCCCTTTGTCGGAGTCGGCTCACCAGACCCGGCAGATCAGACTCGGCAACAGATCAAGGGAGTCACGTTACCGCCCGGGAACTACGAATGGCCGTTTGAGCTGATGCTCGACGGGGACACGATTGAGAGCATCGAAGGTCTGCGAGAGGCGGGCATCCACTACAAGCTCAAGGCGACCATTGCACGGGGCAAGCTGTTTCACGACGTACACGCCTACAAGCAATTGCGCGTCATTCGGACCCTTGATCCATCGGCGCTCGAGCTGATCCACGCCATGAGCATCGAGAACATCTGGCCCAACAAGATTGACTACTCGATCATTGTGCCTCAGAAGGCTGTCGTTTTTGGCAGCAGCATTCCTGTCGAGATGCGCTTCACCCCTCTGCTCAAGGGCCTCCACGTCGGCGACATCACCGTCAAGCTGATCGAAACTCACGATGTCATTCTCCAGCAGCCCGGCCACATCCACCGGGAACACAGGAAAGAGAGAGAGGTGGATACGTGGATCATCCCTGTGACGCGCGAGGAGCACTGGCAAGACGTGATCCAGAACAGCGGGCCCGAAGGCTGGGAGGGACAGGAAGGCTGGGTGGTCAACACGTCGCTGCCCTTGCCTAATAAGTTGACCAAATGCATCCAGGACGTGAACGTCAAGGGGATCAAGATTCGGCACAAGCTGAAGCTCGTGGTGGCGCTCAATAACCCTGACGGCCACGTCTCGGAACTTCGGGCAACGCTGCCCGTGTCGATATTCATCTCGCCCAACATGCCGCTCGACGAACAAGGGAACCTGGTACGACAACTCCCGAACGGAGCCTCGAGAGAAGCAGCCACGGTTGCGCCGCCAGCCTACGAGCATCACCGCCTGGACCAGCTGTATGAGGATATCGACCCCGTCAGCCTGCATTCGCCAGTTGGCGGACGGTCAGGGGTCAGCAGCCCCTTCCGCGGCCACTCGAGGGCGAGCTCGACCGAAAACCTACCAAGCCTACTCTCCCAGGGGACGCCCATCCATCCGGACCTGCTCGCGTATAGGTTGCACAGCATGTCCCTCGAGCAGCGGCACAGGAACACTTCGTGGAACTCGAACCTCTCGGCAGCTGGAGCGAGCTCCAGAGCAGACGGCGCGACGCACCCCAGCGACGACAGCCACATTTCGCCTCCCCCGACGGCGCCCCTCACCCGGCATAACAGTGGTGATGAGCCGTCGGGCCCCGACACGCCGCCAGAGCATGTCGATTTCCCCGAGATCGCGGAGCTCTGCAAGGTTCCGAGCTACCAGACGGCAGTCAGGACACCGGTCAAGACGTCGATCCCGGACGTTTTCGCCCTGCCGGACTACCAGACAGCCGTGAGCACGCCGAGCTCGCCGCCCAGGTCCCCTCAGCTCACGGCGACCACGCCGTCCATAGCGGACAACTTGGAGACGATCGTCGAGGGCGTGCCGGACTCCATCCCGGCTCTGACGTCGGTTCCGTCCCCGGCTGCTCCCAGTACCGCGCCCGCTTCGAGAGAGCCCACCCCGCTGTCGGATATTCGCAGGCCCACGGGCAATCACAGGCGGCAACCGTCTTCTGGCTTCTTTCAGAATATTCTCCACCCTCCTGTGGGGGACGGAGATGAGGCACGGCGGCTGCAGCTGCTCCAGGCGCGCGGCGAATAGTCTGATTGATATCGCGTCTCGAGCCGGGTGGCATGGCGGCCGATTCAAATCATGTCAAATTTGGCGGCGGGCCGTGTATTCGATTTGTTTTCAACTGTACATTGACTGACTTTCTCTCTTCTCTTCTCCTTTCTACGACATGGGGCACGGCATGGCTGGCGTTTCTCGGGGGGATAACGGTTGCATTGCTTGGATGGGACGGTTTTGGGAGGAAGGGTGCGCTGCTCTCTGGGAACAACAGGCAAGGATGCGTTAAAATGGGGCCTCACATGGCGAGGGGGCTGTTTTGCTTGGCTTTTCTCGTGGTTTTTTATTTTTTTCTTCTGTTCTCTTTCTTTCCCCTTTTCCGTATTTCCCTTGATACCCGCCCGCAGTTACACACCTGGTCGGCAGCAACAGTCCTAAATAAAGATTTCTTGAGATTCTGCTTCTCTGAAGAAGAGCGAAATATCGGCTTGGATTTCAGCGAGTGGTCGTGCGAGATGAGATGGGTTGAACGCAGGTTGCTGTGTGTCTCACCTTCAGTACATGTAAGGGCAAGTCATGCAGGGCGGGTGGGTGCACGATAGGTATCTGTGCGAGTACAAGATGGCGCAGGCGGCGGATACCTTATTGCATGGGTTTTGCAGGGCGGTTCGAAGTACTGCGTTTCTATCTTGGGATGATGGGGGGTTGTGCGCCGCACGGCGCGACCCGAGGGTTGGAGCACGGTCGAGGCCGCGGGCAACTGCTCTTGTGAGGCAAAAACTGCAGGACGAGAAGATGGTATGAGGTGGTTATTGTGTTGTTGGTTGATGGGACCTGGGCTTGCCGAGGTAGCCATAGACGTTAAGTTAGTGCGGGCAAGACCCTTGCGAAGCTGTTGAGAGGGGAAGACGGATTATAGGCTTTCCGGCCTGGACTTTTAGACGAAAGACGTACCATATCATATTTGATTCGACGAGTCACCAACTTAGAATCCGTCTCGAACTGTGAACACAGGTCTTCTGGTGGCAAGACGGGAGGAAATCGAAGCTTTTCCAAGCAATCCAGCTGGACATGGGTCGCGGAGCGGGCCCGATCTCGGTTACGTCATCGAATCACGGGTGCTCAGTGGCTGCTGATCGCCGTCAAGGGACTAAATGGACCCACTGGGTTCGTCTTGGCTACAACCTCAGTTCAACACCATTGAGCTTTTGGGAAGAGAGGGGTAGCACCAGCGGTCAATAGCTTGTTGAGGCATTAGGTCGGCCACACAACTGATGCAGCGGGGTGGTCGCTATTGGGTCGAAGTGAAATGTACCGCAGTAGCTGCCCAACTTGATCTGTTCATGATCTTTCCCCTCTTGCAATTCTCGAATGACCTCATTGATCCGATCAGTGGCTTTTTGCTAAAGTGCGCCAACCTGGGACGAACGCCGCCCGACTCTCTTTCCCTGTCTCCTCAACGCTGTTGGCAGCTCAACTTCTTTACCTAGGTACTGTCCCAGCAAATCAACAAGTCAAAAGACAAACAAATTAGCCCCAAGCGCATCCTCTCACAATGAAGCGGTTTAGTAGCATCCGCAAAGACAAACGGCAGTCGGTCGATATGGCGCCCGCCCCGCAGGAATCCGCTGTTCCGTCGCGACAGGAGACAATGGCCAGCATTGCCAGCGACGAGGCCGTCCCCGACACGGACCCGAGCACCGTACGTGAGGTGGACGGGAGGCAGAGATAAACGTCTATGTAGTATGGGACAGAGTTTTGACCCGGAAGCAGACTGCCGGACTGCTCAGCCAGAGGCTGCAGGCGTGGAAGCATGCCGTCGTCTACCTCGAGGAGTACATGGAGGCCGTCGAGAAGATCCACCGCGCCCAGGCGAAGGAGTATGAGAAGGTCTTGAAGGTGCGTCTCCCGATCTTGCCTGTCCTAGCTTATCACCTTAACCTGGGCTCCAGACCATCTCGAAGCCCCTTAGGGAGGGGCATCACTTCGACCAGAGCCTCGGCGGCGTCGCGGGCTTCTTCGAGAACATGCGCGTCAACACGCAGGCGCTCGTCAACACCAACCTCGAGACGGAGAAGAACATCAAGGGCTCGGCCCTCCCGGTCGTCGAACGCTTGCATAAGGAGATCAAGCACAAGGCCAAGGAGCTGGCCCACGGCGCCGAGAAGAGCGCCAAGGAGGTCGAGAAGGCCCGCAACACCACCCAGAAGCACATCGAGCTGCTCGGCCAGCACACGGCCTCGTTCGACTCGACGGGCGGCAAGCACCACCCCACCGAGGACCCCTACGTCCTTTCGCGCGGCGTCCTCCACCGGCTCCACAAGCAGGTGCTCGAGGAGAACAACCAGCACAACGACCTGGTGGCCGTGCAGGCCAACTTTGAGGCCTTTGAGCGCCACATCGTCCAGGTCATCCACCAGGCCATGGAGACCTTCACCCAGCTCACGGGCGGGCAGGCGCTGAAAGTGCAGGCATTGCACGCCGACATGCTCGGCGCCGCTCAGCAGATCCCGCCGGACCTCGAGTGGAAGGCCTTCCTCCGGCGCTCCTCGGCCCAGCTGGCCAACCCGTCGGACCCGCCCCGGACCGTCGAGGCAATCACCTTCCCCAACATGTCCCACCCCTCGACCCGCCCCCTGGTCGAGGGCTCGCTCGAGCGCAAGAGCCGCAACAAGCTGTCGTGGGGCTACACGACGGGCTACTACGTCGTGACCCCTTCGCGCTTCCTGCACGAGTTCCGCGACGACGACAACCTCCGCCGCGACCCGGCCCCGGAGCTGAGCATCTACCTGCCCGACGCCGTCGTCGGCGCGCCCAGCGGCGAGAAGTTCAACGTCAAGGGCAAGGACCGCTCGGGGCACATGGGCGGCAAGCTCGCGGGGAGCACCGAGCTCGCCTTCAAGGCCCACTCGCCCGCCGAGGCCGAGAAGTGGTTCGAGGTCATCCGCCGCGTTGCGGGTTCAACGGGGCAGGTTACCTCGCCTGTGGTGTCGAGTCCGGCGAGTGAGGTGGGGAATCCTGCTGAGGGTGGTGCTGCTGCTGGTGCTGCTGGTGCGGGGGAGAAGCCCAAGCCGGTTGTCGCGGTGCCGGGTCAGGAGACAGGGGTCATTACCGGGGGTGAGACGGTGGCTAGCCCCGTGGCGGCTTCTGCGGCGACTAGTGGCGCGGCTACGCCTGTGACGACGACGGGTGGGTCGATGGATAAGAAGGGGAGCGCGGATGGCGCGGCTGCTCCTGTGGCCGCGGCCCCAGCTGTGGAGAAGGAGAAGGAGAAGGCTGCTGATGTGAAGGCGTGAATACCCTGGTTATTCGATCGTCAGGGTAGCTTGGGCTCGGATTGGAAAGGGGGTTGGTTGGCCGGATGGATGGGTCTGTTGGGGTCTGTTTGTTTGCGTTGTCGCATGTCGCTTCAATCCATACCCCCTTTGCGCGGTTTACACAGGCGGAAGATATAGTCATGTTAGGGCAGTTTATTCTTGAGCGGTTCAAGGAGGTTTGGTCATAACTAAGGTACCTATACCCTCTGATCCAGCTCTGATATCATTGTCGTCTGGAGGTGCGGTTTGCCTCTCCGATTGCAATACTTCAGCCGATGTCTCGAGTCATATTCTATTCACAGCAAAGTCTGGGTTTAAAGAGTCCACAGCGAGATGTGATCCCTTCTGTGACGGGCATCTGAACAAGGGAGTAGGGGCAGCGAGCGGAACTGGCACTCGACACTACGAATATCGGATCTAACCCTTCGGCTTCTATTAGTCTGATCGTTGCTGGGTGACGAGGCAAGGTACGGGCTAGGTGGTGAATTTCTCATATACGAGTACGTCAGAGTCGCTTCCTGAATTGCGCGGTCGGGGAGGTTTAGTACGGAGAGGTAGTGGTGGTCTCCTTACTGATCCCGCGAATATCACGGATCCGTGTCGGAGGCAGACCCGGCTGGCCAAGGGGACATCCATTGACTGTTCCTGGACCCGAACCCCGGGACAAGACGGATTGCCCTGTCGATGTGGGCTCCCCTCATCCCCGCTGTGTCACGGCGCTACAGCCGGTGACAGCGTGATACCTATGGCGTGTCGTGCCCGTCGGTGCTTGGTGTACAGGTACCACAGGAAGAAAATGGGGACTGGCGGGTAAGACGATCTTGAAACGTGAAGCAAGCCAAGTACTGTGGTACTGTGTAAGCACGAGAGCTCCGAGAGGCGGGCGCTGCATTGGACTGCTTGGGGTGCATGGCTAGCTGGCATGGTCAGCCTCAAACTGGGGAGACAACCCCTCCCTTACCACACCCACACACACAGACCACGCACGGGTCTGCCGCCCGGCCCGGGTAC
The DNA here is from genome assembly GCA_033575675.1 of Parathielavia hyrcaniae. Classification (NCBI taxonomy): domain Eukaryota; kingdom Fungi; phylum Ascomycota; class Sordariomycetes; order Sordariales; family Chaetomiaceae; genus Parathielavia; species Parathielavia hyrcaniae. Next base: position 157,143 of record MU863625.1, read on the forward strand.
AGCAGAAAAGGACCTGATAAGACAATAAAATAGGAGGACGAGAGAAGGTGGGCAGACCTCATACATATGCTACCAGGGTAGCCATCGCCAGCCATGGTTCCTCCGCCAGCCATCCGCATCCAGTCCCATCACACCGGTCCCGCCGCCTTCCGTCAGCCCTCTCTGTGACATTGCGGGGACGCCCTCCCGGGTATTTGTTTTCGAGTCAGTTTTCGCCTTGCTCCCGATAATCCGGGGCGTTGGGTAATAAAGGTGTGTGATGGCTAGGAATCATCCAATCTGGTGGGTGAGAGCGGGGCGCTTCTGATGTGAGGCTGGGACCGAGTGAATACAGGTTGGGCACGCGTGGCTTCCTTCTTCACCAACCGGTTTCCGTAGGCCTGGTCCGGGGAACATTGTGCGGGGGGAAGGGGTCCAGCCTTAGGATTGGATTGTGGTTTATGTAATCACCGGCAATGCAAGCTGCAGGCAGCCGACTCGAGTCCAGATATCCATTCCCTTGCACACAAGGCTCGCCCAGCCTTGCCGGGAAGGAAGCGAGTCGACATCAAACATCCGATCCGCGCCAGCCGTTCACTCTCGCAGCCTTGGCAAAGAGAGGCTTTTCTTCTTCCGCCGAGGGGCGTCAAATGGGAGTGAACAAGCGGAAGCTTGTCTGGAAGCACCCAACTCAAGCAAGAGCCTGGCCCGCCAGCCTCCCATCGGGAAATCCATCGGCTCCCTTGATAGACTGTGATCCCGGTGGTGGCTCGGAAGCGGTCGCTGATCATGGCCTTGTTCTCCATTGGCTGTTCGATCTGAGGCTTAAGGTGATAATTGGATCACCGCGCGTTGTCGAGACACATATAGGCCAGGCAAGGTGAGTAAAACGGGACGGCTCCTTTCCAGGGCTTGCGACCACGTCAAGCGTCCTGGCGCCCGGTGGTGATATGACGTCTATATCTCTACTAAAGCGTCACCGCTCGCCCCTGATATGCCCCCCCGTTAGCTTCGACGCTAGCACGCGCCTCGCCTTGAACGTCCCATTCGCCTGTCATCCCTGGCTAGAGTAGCCTCACGGTCTTTCGCCTGTGAAGGTCCGAGTTGCTTTTTTGTTTGCTGCAGCGTTGGTACGTTGGGCTTGCGAGCGTCCCCCGCGCCGGGTCCGAACCGCCCACGCCATGACGAAACAATGGGACAAGGTATGTCAAGATCGTGCTCTTTTTACCCTTTTTCGATATGTCTCGGAAGTCATGGGAGTCGCTTTGCCTCCCCGAAGCGACACACTTGCTGAACTCCCGAGTCACCATTAATAGTAGGCATGAGATGACTGACCATGTTGGGCAGTACCGGGAGATCATCGTTGCCGAGTACAAGGACCGGAACAAGCCACTCCACGAGGTGCGGCGGTCCATGGCGCAGAAATATAACTTCCAGGCGTCGTACGTGTCGTTTCCCCCGTTTTGATCTCCCCACCACTTGCCCACCACAACGCTGTTTTTCCATCCATTCTCGGCCGAAGCTGTGTGGCGAGCCCCCTTTTGTGTCGTTCAGATCTGATGGTGGCTGTCTCTCAGAATCCGTGCGTATAGATCGCGGTTCGACAAGTGGGGAGTCACCAAGTATTCGCGTCGCGGGCTCTCCTCGAGTCTGGGCAGGCGAGAATCCGTATCCGACAGCGATGGGCGCGCGTCGTCTCCACGTCAGAGTCCGGAGGACGAGGAAGAGGGCGGCTCGCGAGCAGCCACGCCCGTGGCTGAGACGCTGAACGAATTGCTGATTCCGGAATCGAGCCTGGCGGCGCCGCGGGGAGGCTTTCGAAGGTAGCACACCTGGCGCAAGCGCAAGCATTGGGCTGTCGGTCCGCGGCTGACGTTTGTTTCAACGGTAGCTCTCTGTGCCTCGTCAAGACTGATTTCTCGTACACCCCCGTGACGCCGTCACCCAGTCCGGCGATGGAGCACGGCCCTGCGTACCAGTTCGGTAGTGGCCTTGCCCCATTTGGCTCTCAGAACGCTGGCTGTTACTCATCCATGTCGATGCCAATGTATCGGCATGACCCCAGAGACGTGGTAATCGTGGCACCCGACACGCCCAGGGGGGGCCACCGTAACGTGTCCCTAGCTGGCATCCAGGCTGGGTATGGATATACGTTGGGGCTGCTGTCAGAGCAGGCATGACAAGGCCACCGTCAGAACATTGGGGAGGCCATCAGTCAACGGAAAGCGCGCAGATTCGTGCCATTGGAGCATGGTTGTCTTCTTACTCAGGCAGTCGTCATGTTCATCGACAACTCCTCTGGTTGGGTATTTTCTGTACATTGGGGTTGTATTCGTTGTCCTATCAATGCAAGCTCGGATGTCAATCGCTTTTCGGTTCACTGCGATCGAAGGAAGACGGATTCGGGTGCGGTTGGAGTATGCGAAAGAAGATCACAGGCCTATCGACGGTGAGAACGGCGGCGACTCAAGGGGGTGCACCTCCTTCCCTTTACCACAACCTGTTTCTCACTAAAAGTGGGCTAGGTACGGAGGACGACGCGCATGCAAGCTGGTCGGTCAAACATAGGGCTGTGGTAATTCTGGTTTCGCGGCCACGGAATCGAGGACAGGCAACAAGAGCGAGTTGATAAGCCGTATGATTGGTTCGCGACCTCAGTCGTCATCTGGGTCGATCTCCTCCATTCGGCGGGGTCGAGCTATCTCCTTCTTGATGTGGGTAGACCTTCCGACAATCATGCTAGAATCATCGTCGTCTTCGGGCTCAATGTCGGAGGTGTCGTCGACTCCGCGTCGCCTGGCAGCCTCCTCCGCCCGCTTGACCTTGCGCTGAATGACCACGTCGAGGTACAGATCCATGATGCGTAGGTCCTACAAGCCGTTAGCGTTTGATGGTAAACCAGACAGTCCGACTCTCTCTTACCTTTGAGCAGACGGGGCACTTTGCCATGCCGCCGTTGTTTCGGATAAACTCCATGATTGCCGCCTTCTCAAACGTGTGTTTACACTGATGGTTGCTGTAGGGCTCCTTCATAACCTGCAGCGACAGTGGGCACTTCAGATCAATGATTTCGCGCTCGATCACGAGGTCATCGTCCTCGTTGGCGTCAGCCCCAGCGTCCTTGGTCGGCCTCCCGTGCTCGTCGAACCATGTGGACGGATCTCGGAGGGGAACTTGGTCCTCGGGGTGTAAGGCATCGTGCCAGCTCTTCTTGAACGAGATGTAGTCGTTGTTGATAGCATACCGCTGGTGGGCGCTCAATGCATCATACTCCTCCGTCATGGCTCGGCGGGCAGCCTCCAACAGCTCTTTCACGCCAGTCAACGGAGGCACATCCTGGGCATCGGCGACATCCTGGTCGTCGTCATCCTCTTGCGCCTCTGCATCCCCGGAGCCAGCATCGCCGTCCTCATCGTCACTGCCGGCCGTCCGTCGTCTCGACGCCTTCACTTTTGGCTGTCGCGGCTTCGGCTCCGGCGGCGGTCGCTGGGCATTCAGCCCCTCCATGACCTTTCCCAGCACGGCTTGATGGTCCTCGAGCTCGGCGCGGCAGTCGATCACAAAGCGAAGCGCTTCCTCGGACGAATCGGTGAGCTCGGTGATGACGGCATCCAGCTCGGCAACGTATTCTTCCAGAGACGCCTCCCGGTCGTCCTTGTCTTGTTCGCCCCGGGCCCGCCGCTTCTCGGCCATGTGTGCCAGGGACCGCTTCCGCGCGAACAAGATGTCGTTGATGCTGCCGACGCTCTCAAAGAGATAGACGGACGACTTGCTGAGATGCTTTTCGTATTGGCGCCGTGAGCTGTCGGTTTCTCGGCTGGTATACATCGACGACAGTTTCTGCTTGAGCTTTTCGTCCATTGGATACGCCGGGGGTTCGTAGAACGGGAGCTCCAGCGGGACGTCTTCGGCAGCAGGCCGTCCAGACGACGCCGCCGGCGGCTGTCGGCGGTTGCGTTGTAGAAGCTGCGGCATGGCGATGGCGGGTCAACGGTAAAATATGATGTGAGAGATTGACGGAGGAGATCGGTCGACAGAATGAACGAAAGTGCGGGGTTTAGGCGATGACCACAAAACAGAACCGATGCGGCCGCTTCCGTACCCAGGCTTCTCGCTGAGCCAGATTCGCAGAGAGGATCGACGGCATTCAACGCGTCCAGAGGAATAAACGCGAAGCCAGGCGGGTCTGGAAGCTGCTGTGCCCGGCAACCGCCTGATCCCCCCCTCCGGCCCACTTTTATTCGAGATCGAGGTCGACGTAGAGGAACAGGAAGCCAAAATCAGTTAAAAGAGTAACTATAGGCTACAATAGATCTGCAAGTGAAAAGCGTATGATCGATTAGAGGCAATAAGACATGGAGAATCGAAATTTGTTGTTAGATTGATGATAGAAGCTACACGCGTTGGGATATTAGTTAAAGTTACGTCTCCTTCTCGATTGCCCAGAACATTGCTGGCCGAGACTCAAGTCGACAAACAAACAACCGATATCTCAATGCATATAGCTTATATCATGAATCTGGCAACGGACTTTAATTGTCTGGGTCTTATTGCCTCTAATCAATTATATCTTCCCTACTTGCAGATATGTTGTAGCCTCTCTCTCTACTGATGTCGCTACCAAAAGTCTTCGTACACCGCCTTCAGTTTTCTGCCCGGCAGAATTACCATTTTAGCCATAGCCCACTGTAATCGACTTCCGAATCCGGAAGGCTTGAAGTTCCCCGCATCGTTGTGCCCATCTCTCTTCCTCTCTCTTTCTTCCTCTCGTTCCTTTCTACCGCCGTTGATTTGGAAGCCTTACAATGGCCCATCACGATATTGCTACCCGCGCGCAAGCACTTACTCTTAAGCTGATTCTGCAGCTTGACAATAAGCAGATTGAAGCTCTTACTGGCTTGAAGCCTAGTACTGTGGCCAGTATTGCCGATAAGCCCTCGAACGCGGTTTCGATTCACATCGCCGTCCTCCTGTTATCCTCGACATACATGTCTGCGACGGTCCCCGTTCTGGCCGTCCTTCTAAACAGAAGGACCACAAAGATGAAGTTCTCCAGACTGCCATATCTGGTATCCAGAGACCGC
>MU863625.1:162505-222812 GCA_033575675.1 Parathielavia hyrcaniae
CGATCTTCGATGTTGCTGGTGTTGCCAGACTGCTCTGGTGCCCCAATTCCCCCGATCTTAACATGATTGAGCCTTGTTGGCCGCATCTGAAGCGGGTAACAACGAAGAAGGGAGCTCCCAAGAGCAAGGAGGCCGAGACGGTATGGAAGAAGGCGTGGGAGGATCTGGAACAGGATAGAATACAGGCATGGATTGAGAGGATCCCGTTCCATATCAAGGAGGTTATTCGGATAGAGGGAGGTAATGAGTATAAGGAAGGGAGGCCAAAGGACGGCCGGCAAGATGTAGTTATGGAGCCCGGGCCTAGTGTTGAATCGGAAGCCGGGGGGATTCAGTTCAGGGGCTTACAGGGCATTGCTCATTAAAAGGGTCTTGGCACTGAAGGCGGTGTACGAAGACTTTTGGTAGCGACATCCGTACTTTGTTGCTGATCTTGGCTGCTAGACTCAAGTCTGCGTCCCTGACCATCTAAAAAAGTGGGGGTGATCAGGCAGTTGCCGGTCACAGTGATAAGGGGATAAGGGTTAGGGCTGTGCATGTGATCTGCCGAACCTGCCTGCGCAGTGCGTCGAGGTGTGTTCCATGGCCTCAGGCTTCACCAGGAACCTGTTCTGTGTTCTTCTAACCTGTGATGCCGTCGAGCTTCAGAGGCCAACGCCGGGTACTGATATCAAGATGCCCGAGTCTTGGCCGAAACGCTCTGATAGATGGTTCACATGCTTGTGCCCTTTTGATGCTTGCGAACATTTTCTAGACTTTAATTCATCTCGAAGTGATTTAGAATAGGCACTTGGAGACACAAAGATAGACGGGGATCCTTTGGTACCTTGGGATGATGATGACGAAACCTCCAGTCCGGCGCAACATCGCTGCCGAATGGTTACTCGCTCGGAGACAGTCACACCTTGACCCGGGACCGAAGCGAGCGGTACTCCGTCGCGCATGCATTCACTCCGCCGCATTTCGAGGATTTATATCCGTCCCTTCCGGTTGCCCCTTCCGCCGACATTTCCAGGCTCTATTGATTGTTCATCAACAGAGACGGGATCAACGAATACGACCCACGTGAAATACTTACCTTGCCTACCTTACTACAAAACCAGCTCGAGCCATCACCGGTAAGGTATCCAGCTGCAACCTGTCAACAGAACACCCACCGACAAATCAACCGACAGCCCCATCAACAATGCCAATCCGCGGCCCAGTCAACGTCAAACTCTACACAAAAGACGCTGCCGAGACCCTCCGCGTCGGGCCACTCACAATTCGGGTCTATGAAGATGGCTCCCTGACCGAGAACCGGGTCAGCGGGGTGCTGCTCGAGGTGCCGGCGGGCAAGAGCGGGCCGCCCGTGCACTGGCACCGCTTCCACGACGAGTTGTTTCTCGTCATGAAAGGTAAGTAGGTCAAGCACCTTGTCTTCTGCAAAAACGGAAGGCGGGGAGGAGTTGTGGCTGTATACCGACTGACCGTCGACGTCAACAGGGAGCATGACATTTGTCACGCCCGAGGGCGAGACGACGGCCTCGGCGGGCGATTTGATGACCGTCCCACCCGGCGCGGTGCACACGTTCAAGAATGCGTCCGAGACGGAGGACTGCGAAGTGTACATGACGGCCACGCCTGGTATGTGCTGATTATCGCTTTCCCGGGGGCGCGGCTATGGGAGAGGTGGCTGACTGTGCGTGCTGGCGTAGGTCATTATGTGGACTGTGAGTCTTGCCCTTATGATACCGGTTGCGAACAGGGTAGTCTTGCTGACTGAGTCACCAGACTTTCGGATGCTGGCCAAGGCAACAGATGCCGGGAAGCAACTGACGTCGGCTGATGTCGAGCATCTGATGGCTTTGTTTGGGACTTTTCCGCCAAATGTCGAGTCGGAACCGTGATTGGAACGTGAGTTTCGTCGGAAAAGTGAAGATGGTGATCCGGACCTTGACAGCAATTTCGTAGCCGGCTTGCAGGCCAACCCAAGATTGTGAGGGAGTGCTGGCAGATTCTGAGTCGGGAGCAATGTCAGCAGCACAAGGCAAAGAACTCTCTTGTCTATTAGAAGGAAGAAGAAATCGACAAATGTCAGTTATCCAAGCTGACATTATCGGCTCAAATAGCTGTTCCTCTGAGCCTCCCTGAACGCCGCCTCCCGGGTTCAGCTTTGCCGTCCGACCCCGGTGTCTCCTCCACCTTGACTGCTTTTGCTTGGCTTGTCGGGTGCTTCTTGGGAGCAGAGCTGCTCTTCTTCACTGGTGGCTCATCTTCCTCCGCCTTCCTCTTTTTCTTATTTGCCGATTGGCCGTCCTCGGCCTTGACAGCCTTTGACTTTGCCGCCTTCTTTGGCTTCGGCTCCTCCTGGTGGGATTCCACGAGCTCCTCCTTGACGCCCGGGACAACGCGGCCGGTCTTCTTTTGAACCTCCGGCACATAACAGCTTGTCCGTCCGCCCACTGTGAGAAAAGCCAGCTTCTCACCACTGGGGAGATGTCCGACAGCACCCTTTTGGCCCTTGCCCCATCGGTGGTGGAACAGCCAGTCGTCAGGAAACTGGTCCGAATCCCCAAGCTTGTCGACTGCAAACTGGCACACATGACGGATCGACCCGTAGAGCTTTTTGATTTGTTCGTCACTGAAGTCGTCACAGTACTGTTCCGGGTGCAGCTTCGAGTGGTAGAGGACCTCGTCGCCAACCCAGTTGCCGATGCCGCTGATGACGACCTGGTCGAGAATGAGTGCCTTGATGGGGACGTGACGCGAGTGCATCTTGCCGCGCAGATACTCCTCGGTAAAGATATCAGTGTCGACAACCGGGTCTGGTCCGTTTTCGACAAGCGGCGAGTGCTCCCTAATGCTGTCACCGGGACAGTCGACTAACCGAACTCGACCAAAGCGCCTGGGATCGGTGAAGGCGACCTCGACTGCCGGGTCTTCGGTCGTGAGCTGGAACTTCCAGTACTTTGGCGGCCATGCGTCCATCTCCTCGGGCTTCATCTTCTTGTAGTAGTTGGTGTATGCTGTGCGGTCGCCTTTGATGTGGATCCAACCTATACAAAGATTAGGAAGTTGAGATAGGCAAGTCAGCTAGCGGAGGTTCCCACCTGTCATTCCAAAGTGCATCACCGGATGGGGAGGTTGGTCGAGGACAAGCCTTGAGCAGATTAGCCCCTGTTGTACAAGTACTGCTGGACTGACGAGCAACGCACCAGAAGTATTTGCCCTGGCTTCCTGATGCGAGGACTTTCTTTCCCGTCAATGCCGCAGCAACATCCGGTCCAGTCGTTCCGACTTTTCCAAACACATTGGCGTCCTCTATCGCTTTGGCATTCTTGATGGTTTTGCCAACCAAGTGCTGGCGCAAGTAGTGCACAATGCGGGCAACTGGGCGTGCCGTCAGTGGAGACCAGAGACGGCTGTGTATCGAGCACGCTCACCTTCGGCAATTTCAGGCATCGTTGAAGGTTGTTGATGGCAGTTGTCGTTGGTCTGTTGCGGTCCAGAGAACGTGAGTGCGCCGCGCCAAACGGCATTGACGTGACGCTTTGAAATCGCGAGACGCGCTGGCACGTGACTCAATTTCTTCCCAGTCCCTACCAAGGACCCACCCTGCGCAGTGAGTGCCCCACTTGCCTTTGCTCAAGCTCAAAAACTCTGAGCTGCAACTTTTTTGCTAGCTTCCTCCAACTCCCATCACCACCTCACCTTCTGGTAAGTCACCATTTCCTTTCCGCGACGCGCAACAGGCAACTGCCTGATGACAACCACAAACCGCAAACTAGAGTCTTTGATCTACGGACATGAAACTAGAATTGATACGTCAGTCTGATCACTGCCGCTGTTGCCGTCGCGTTTCCTTCCATCGTTTGATGCATCGGGCGGAGAAGCTAACAGGCAAGCAGGTCTCTAGCTTCCCACGAGCACCAGTCGCCGAGCGGAATGTTGTGGGGTGGCTTAAGAAAGGGCCATCGCCAGGATGAGGCTGTTGGCCAGTTGTCGCTGATGATGGTGGCATCTGATCGAAATGACATCGCCAACCCTTCCAGCTATGGGCAAGGTCAGTAACCATTTCATCCTTCACTCTGGCTTCCATGATGATCTATACTTTGCTTCGGCAAGTTGGAATTACCGACTGATTCCCCTTGAAGAAAACAACTGGCTGTTTCTGATATCCCCCCACACTCTCTCTTGGCACAGTTTGGCTTTCGGTCTTTAGATGCTGACTGTCAAACAACAGGACCGCCTGCGTAAGTGGCATCTCCCTTGCTAGACCTCGACATGCTTGCATGATGAAGCGGCACTGGGCTCCGAATACTACGTGAGCAGACACGCCATTTTGCGACAGGCCTAGAAAACCTCGTCCACTGATTAGCACCCACTGCCACCGACTCGCCTCGACTGCATGGAGGACTCGAGCTAACGACAGGCTTGAAGATGACAGCAGTCCTACCCATATCCAGCTAACTTAAGCAGCGGCTCCATTATGTGAGTATCCCGACTTTCTTCGCATTTGTTGCTTTCCCTCTCTTCTGATGACTCTAGATGACGAGTCTGACTCGGGATTCCCGCTGAAGACAACCTTTTTTTATTACCATTCATGCCTATCTGACATTTCTCAACGGACATCTGCGTTTGCGTTCTTGCCCGTGAGGTCTCGCTAACCAGCTTTTAGGTTGGCCCTGCAATCACTGATCCCCGAGATCCATCGTGGCACGCTGCACTTGGTATGTCTTGAACTCTTCCTCGAGACTCAACCCCCCGGTCGCGTGATGAGAGACACAAAACAAGACAAGCATATGTCGGAGCTTAGGCGAAGAAGACACCGTTTTTACCTGATCCTTCCCCTGCTTTATCTGCTCTATTACTTGCGGTGAACGCGGTTTACTGACTGCGGCAGACTTGACTCTAGGTCACCCACAAATCGTGGCGTCAACTCCCGGTCTCAAGTTGGAGGTATGCAAAGTCATTATCTCTTCCCTGAATTCTTTTGCTTCTCTGATTAAACGCCAATTTTTCATTATCTCACGAACGGTCTGCGCGAGTCCCTTTGTGGACGATGTCGACACGGCACGAATATGATCAAGCCACTTCTTCGAATCACATGTTTACTACGATTGTTGTTCCTGGCTAATCTGCCCTCATACCACAGGACGGTTTTACTTCCACTGAGACCTACATGCAACACACTCGCCTCGTTTCGTCTGTTGAGACGCTGTCTGGCTGGGGCACTGGTGGGTTCACCACAACTTGATGGTTGAGGTAGCAATTGAACTCGCATCTTCGCATTGCTTACTAGATGCCCGTGCCAACGTCGCCTCCCTAAATCTCGGCCGTTTTGGACCTTGTTGCAACAAGCACTTTGTCAACAACCGCCCGCTTGGCCCCTATCGTGATACCCGTGACTCAGTCGAGGTTGGTTGGCCCTGGTGCTGTAGATTAAAGAGTCGAATAACTCCAACAAAGCTGGTGATGAAGGATTGCCTTAGTTCGGTCTTCAGTCGGTCGTTGCTATATCCTACCTGAACGATGATACCAAGGGATTCGCCGTTGACGTCCGCTTCTTGAGGTTGTTTGGTATGTGCCGTAAGTTTGCTTGGACCTCGCTCGAGGAGCCTTGTGTAGATCAGTATTTCTTCCAATGACAGCGTACATTTGAGATCCGCGTCTTGAACACCAGTGTCTTCCTGGACGTCAATTTCAAGTTCTCGAAGAGGACTCCGACTTGGCCTTTTCCTCGGTGGGCTCTGGGACCTCGTCGACCATACCTACCCCGTCAGATCCCCGTTGATCCGATCCCTTTCCAAATTTCCATGACTTTGACGCTGAGATGCTGGACATGGCGCCCCGACCTCGAGGTCACGGGTGATCCCGACACTGGATGACCGACAACATTCTGAACACAGCACACCTCGTCTACGACATTGAGGTCATTGATCTTGACTGCGACCTTGAATCTGATCTCGACCTTTTTGACCTTACCCTTGACCTCGACCCCAACATGCTCATGACTGAGCTGGACACTCGTCGTTCGAGATGCTCCGAGTCTCCTGCTACTCGGCGTCGACGTTCCAAACGGTCAAAGCTCCGGGTTTCTGTCGGCAGAGATGTGTACGATGATCGCAGTCCCCAACAAGGCACAAAAGCCAGGTTACCAACAGGAACGAGGACGAGTAATGTGACCGATTAAACCAGATATCCTCTCGAGTCTCAACCTAGCGCCGGCGTTGCTCAATGGCTTTGAGCTTTGTCTTTTTATTTCATCTATGATCCCTTCTCTCTTTCTCTTCCATCTATCATTCTTATACCTCAGTACACAATCCTCGACTCAGATCGTGTCCTAGACTCCGCACCCCGGATACAGTCCCTTCACTACTGAACCTGCAATACTGTGCTCGCAGGTTTGTATTGTACCTTGGTCGTCTTCTTCAAAAGTCAGCTCATCATCAACCCCAAGTTTCCAAAGCAAAACGCAAAGCCTAAAACGCCTCCCCCACCGCCGGCTCGAGATGGGTGGTGTTGATGAACTGACGTCCAAGCCTCGAAGTTCCAAACCCCACCCCACTTCATCACCCAACCCCCCCTGCATGCGCAGAGCACCGCACTGCATCGCATCGCATCGGAGAGAAGAGAGCGCCCTCGAGCCGCCGCCAAGCTTCTCACCCCCCATCTCTCATTGGCCCGCACCCCTCGAAAAACCTCGAAAACCTCCCCATGATTCCGTCTTGGCTTGTCTCCACCACAAAGGGGTCGCGCCTCTGCCGACAGCCAACCCTGTCCCTCGAACGGCCATCCGACGCACGCTCGAGGCAGCGTCTCACATGGCGCCGGCGCTTGCTGTGATCATGGCGGCGTCCAATGGGAGGCCCAGATCACAGAGGGGGCCCGGCGCTGCGGTGCCCATCCTCGAGCCCGGGTCACCTTTTTGTGTTTTTTTTGGGCAATTGCTGTGCAACCTGGAAGCGGCTGCTGCTGCTCCTGCTGCACAAGAGTGCCGAGGGCGGCGCATTCGGATTTGCAGTGCGCGTTGCCTAACCTGGGACATATCACCGTACTTAGTCTTGGAACCCCGTTATGCCTGCTGCTAGAGCCACGGCGGAATAGTTAAACGTGATTTGTGTGCTCGGCGGCCAGTCACACATCACACCCACACCTACCCATGCGGAGGGCTGTTCCTGTCCCGCTATTCGTACCTTGTCCGACACCACTGACCTATCCTTATACCTGCCTGTCACGCCCCGGCGGCACAGCATCACACACCCTTCCCTTCCCTTTCTTCCAACTCCCAATCCTGGACTTCTCTGATTCTCTCACCCGCCGCTGCTGGTCCCGCGGTCATCCGTTTTTTTCTTTGGCATTGATTGGGACTCTTCTTGTCTCTGGAGACGGCACACGAAACCAACAGACAGACACACTCACACTCAACCCACACACCCACACACGAAATATGGCGGACGACGACGCCTTCCCGCTCGCAGGAGACGGCACAGGCGAGACCGGCGACTTTGACGGCAGCATCGCCGGAGCGTCGGGCACTTCCAGCGGCGGGATGGTCATCTCCCAGGGGGCCATGATCGCCATCATCGTGGTAGTCGTCGTGGTCGCGCTCTTCGGCAGTAAGTTCCACCCAAACCACGCCTTCCTTCCTTCCTCTCACCCTCCTTGCTGCTCTCACTCAACCGTGATCGGCCCAACATAATATTAACCAACGCCGCTTTGCACAGTCGCCACCTCGATCCTCTTCTTCGTCGCCAAGAAGCGCGAGTGGACAATGAAAGAGACCCTCCGGCGGTCGGCGAGGAAGGTCGTCACCGTCCTGACGCCGCGGCGATCCGAGTTCCCCAAGTCGGTCAAGGACTCGGCAGGAGGGCGGGGCAGGTTCGACGACGTGCCGCCAACACCACGCATCAAGCCCGAGTACCTCGACCTGGAGAAGGGGCATGACAAGCCCAAGAAGAAGCTCAATTTCAGCCGGAAGTAAGGGTCAGCATGGCCGGGATGGGGTTGTGGTGTCAGGTGGGGGAGGACCTCGGCGGATGGGCGGTCGGATCATGGCTCTCTTGGACAGGGAGCGCGGAAAGGAGCGGTGGTTTCGGGCATCTGGTGATTCACGAATGGCACGAAACCGGGATACCACAGACTGGGCTTGTATAATATAGGGTTCGATGGGGAAGCTGCGGCGTCTATAATCGGCGGAAGGTGTTGGTGCTCGCACTCCGCCTGTCCTGGCGCTTGGTCGGTGCCGGTGCCGGCGCGGGTTGCGGCTTCTTCTTTGTAGATTCCGGTACAAATGTGATGTGTTGCTCTCCAACGACGTCGCCTGTCCGGACCTTCGCAGCGCGCGTTTGCTTCTGGGCCCTCGAGCCGATTGCGGTGTCCCTGATCTTGCCGCCGCGGGCCGTTGAGGATGATACTTGCATGACCACGTCGTCCTTCGGTCTCGCTGGCTCACTCTCCGCCTCCGAGCCACTCTCTTCGTCGCTCGAGTCATCCGCGCCGATGCGAGCGTTTTGGCTAGGGCCGGTGTATTCCACCTGGGTGCTGGGGTTGAGAGCCCGGAACTCAAAGCTGTTCTCGTCCACCTTGAACTCTTCGTCCTCAAAGAGCTTGCTGAAACGGGAATCGCCGAGAACGCCGGCTTCGAGGTCGACCTTGGCTCTCTTCACCTGCCGCTGCAGGATCTTGTCCGCCAGCTTCTGGTTGACCTTGACCTTCTTGACTCCTCTGATGCGGGTCGCGCGCTCCTTCTCGATCTTCTCCTTGACCCGCTTGGCCCGCTCCTCTTCCCAGACGTAGGGGTTGGCGATGAGGCGAGCCTGGTCGTACAGCTTGGCAGCAACAAAGTAGCCGTGCATGTAAGGCCGGAGCAGGTTGGTTTTCCCGATAAGGTGGTCCAAGCTGAGGGACTTGAGCTCGGGTTTTGTGAGGAACTTGTAGTTGTCGTAGGTCTCGGTCTGGGTCTCGTTCTCCATTTCGTGCACCAAGTTGTCCAAAAAGTGGCACCACTTGGGAGCGAGACCCAGGTTCGGAATGAGGAAGCAGTGCATGTGCTTGCCCTGATATCTGTGTTAGCAACCGAAACTTTGGATGTCTGGTGATATAAAAACCTACCTCGTTGGCCGTCAAGATCATGCCAGAGTCTGGGACTTGAGTGACATGGTTGATGTCAACCAATGGTTCGACCGAGGTCCACAGATCGCCGGTGTGCTCATCCCAAATCTTGATGATGCGCTTATCGGCCGAGAGTAGCTTTCGCTCCTCGGTAGGAGTCTTCATGTGAATCAGAGTCTTGATCGGCAGCCCCATGCCTTGGTCCTTCTTGAGCAGCGGACGCGGGTTTCGTAGATCAAAGATGCGTATTTGGCCGGTGCTTGTTCCGAGCGCGAGCGATAGCCCATCGTCGCTGTAGTCCAGCGCGGTAACCTCGCCGTCGTGACCCCCCAGCACAGCGACTCTCCCTTTGCTCCGCGGGTCGTAGAACTCGACGGTGCTGATGGACGTGCCAAACGCACACAGGCCATGCGTCTTCTCTGCTACCGCCGCCACGTTGACGGCGCCCACGTGTATGCTTCCCTGCAAGCCGCTACCAGGATCGTCCCCGCCCACGTCGATCTGCCACGGGCGGAGGAACTGGCCCCTCTCCAGGTCCAGCCGAAACACCTCGCCATATCCGGACCCGTCCGCGCTCACCCCGACGGCGGGGATGAGCACCTCTGCACTTTGGCGCAAATAGGCCAAGTCCCGGCCAAACCTCGGAATTCTGACCTCGTAGTGGCATCCCATTGGCGTGTGGAATTCTATCGACCGGTCGGACTGCAGATGCAGGCTCTTGGTGTAGTCGGAGCTGAGCAGGAGGAAGGTCGTGTTCTCGGACTTGGTGTGGCGCGAGAAGGACAGGGACAGTTCTTGTGTCGAATGAACGTGGAACTGGGGCTTGTACGTCCCCGAGCTCATGATCCAGTTGCCATCCTCGCTCACTCGGACGCAGTTACTTGCTGTTCACCCGGTGCGGGTTAGCGCTGGTTGCCAAAGAGGCGCGTGTTGGATGGGAAGAAGGAAGTGGACTTGCCCTCCTCAAACTCGAATTCTTGGAGGAGCTCAAAGTTGTTGAGGTTCTCGGGATCGTACTTGGACGATCTCTTCCTGCGGCGGGCGAGCCAGTCTGGCAGGGGGCGAGCAGTCGACGGCCCCGCGACAGTGTATCTGCGCAATTGTTTCCGTCAGTCTGTTCGTTTCGTTTTTCCCACAGCATCAGAAATCTACACTTACACAGGGACTGCGCCCGGATTTGTCAACTTCATGGTCGATGTCGATGTGCCTGTGCACAAAGTCTCGACGATTGGAAGCGGAAAGCTCTGCTGTGTCTGGACTCTGGGCAGAAACCAGAAAGTTTCGACCGTGTCGCTGGAAAGGGAAGGCGGGGAGATTTTCAAGTCTGCCAAGCTGGACCCTTGCACGGGAAGACTTGGCGAAACTCCACCCGCCGACTTGTTGGGGACCAGGCCGGCCATTGACAAACGCGCTGTGGGGATCTCGCTGCTGCGCAGGTCATGTAACTATCCATTGGACAGAACTTCGGAGTGAGGTACGATATAAAGAAGTCGCCTGGAGTTGCACCACACATCCGCCGACACAATCTCCCTCGCCTTGCGCGCCACATCGAATCCCTCTCCTCCGGGCGGCCCGAGATCGATCCCCTTCAGACCGAAGTCCGTCCAATCCGATCTGTCTCCTTTTTCCCACGCAGTCGCCGGGTTGCCCGACGTCGACCTTGAATGTCTCTGGCAGCAGTCGCCTGTGATTCGCCGGCTTCTCTCGATTTCGAAACAGCCCGCTGTCATGGAGCTCGGCAGCGCGGCGCATAGAGCAACAAACCTTCCATCCAGAGCTTCGCCCGCCGCCGGGAACGGCCCGTACCGGGCCCTCGACTTTGCGCTTCCATCCGCCTCCCGGTAGTCGCAGCCCGCATGCCCGACCTCGGTGCATGACTGCCCGATCCCCGCGCCCACGCCTTGCGCGGCATCTTGTCCGATATGGACGCTGGTGAATATGAGACAAATACTCTGTTGATCGTGAGTACAAGCCCGGAGTTATTGGCGTCGAAATGACCCACCCTGACATTATGCCTCTAGAGCAACCTTTCCGCCATTTCTTTCCGCATATACGAGCCCATCGCCTCCCAGTCGTCCGCCTATACTTTCAATGCTTCCGATGTCGAGGACGCCCTGCGCAGCGATGGCCACCTCGTCTACATGGACGCCGTCCGCCGCGGCATATGGTGCTTCTACCTCTCAACAGGCGACGCGCCCACCGCCACCCAACCCGAACGGCTCGGTCTCCACAAGAAGATTGAGGTGTGCGGTTATCCCATGGGTCTTGTTGGGGAGGGTAACCTGGAACCCGTCGGGCTCCTGAAGAACAGGCCGCTCGGGACGAATCCCATAACCACGCCAAGCAGCTCGTCCTCCACTGGCTCTGCCCTGGACATGAACATGAGGGGCCCTCAGCCCTTCAGCCTACCTCCTACACCCGTGGTCGTGGAGGGTAAGGTTGCGTCCACTCCGGTCAGGGATGCCAAGGGGTACACTTCCGTTCCAGCGCGAGAGATTCATGACTTCTTCATCACAGCTGTGCTGGAATCTCTGACAACATACTTCTGCCGTGCGATCGGAGCCGTCTTGCTGAACCGCCGCTCGGTCTTGTTACCTCCCCAGGCATTCAGCGCTGGCGACGCCGACTGGAGCCAAACACCGCGGAGCTCGGCGCTCCTCACGTTCCGCACCTACTTGACCACGACGGGCTCGCTTGTCATCTCGCTGCATGTGTCGGTCCTCAGAGCGTTGATATCTTCCGCCGACGTCCTGCGCTCGAGCTTTCTGCATGCCGGTCCTACTGTCCTCGCTGCGCCGTTTGGGACATTTGGAACTTTGCAGGGAGTCGTCGACACCGAGACGCAGGTTGCCGATGGCTGGCTCGGCCATTCACCTGACACGCAGGTCAGCCGGTGGAGGCCGGACCACGGCGATAGGTTCCTGCAATGGAAAACAACCTGCTGCAAGTTGCTCCAGATGCGTGGTATGTCGCCGTCCTTGCTGGACGGCTGTTCCTGGCTGAACATACACTTCTTACAAAGGAAGCCATACGAGCCGAGGGCAGACGGGAAACGGACCCCTCTTGTTGGTTCAGGCCCAACTGCGCCATGGCCGGCCGTTCTCTGCTTTCGAAAACCAAAGGTCGAAACCATGCTGGACACGTCTTTTGACAGGACCCTGTCTGGAGCGGCCGCCGGCTCTCTTGACCCCCTGAACCAAGCGAAGCTGTGGAGCCAAGGGGTTTCTGACCGCGAAGGCGCTATTAGCCGGAGGAAGAGGGAACGGGATGCCGCTTCAGCACGCGAGCATGCCGACTCTGATGCAAAGAGTCATCTTCAGGCCAACGGTTACTCCCCATTGGCCGTCTGGCGTGGTTCGACCAACAGCGGGCCGGCGCCAGCATCGGGGACCATGTACCCGACGCCACCAGATGTATTGCAGCCTCCAGCAGTTACGCCCTCGTTTGATGGCGGTCCTGTCCAGAGCCCAGGTGGCCAGCCTTCGACAAGCGACGCCGGAAATGGCCAGACAGCGATGCAGCAGGCCGGCCCAGCTCCGGATAGCTTCAATGGCGGTTGGGACGGCGCCGAACCCAGACCGGAACAGACAGCGGCCTCCTTCACCGAGGTCAACGTGTTTGGCGATCTGGGCGATGATATGTTTGAGGATAATGGAATCACCGACGCCGATTTCAATTTCTTCGACGAGCCACCGGGCGCCGACGACTTGGATCTGTCGGCACTCCCGGAGATGGGGTCTTCCGCCTTGGGAATGCAAGAGAATGCGAATTATCAGTTTGAACCTCCAGCCCAAGCTGCGCATGGCACCGAGAACGACGGAGAGGTACCTCCGACCCTTTCGCCGCAGTTTACCAAGCCCGAGTTGAGACACGCTCGAAGCACATTGGCCGAGGAGAGTCGGCAACAGATGAATATGGAGAGCTTTAATCGTAATTCCGCCATTGGGGTCAAGAGGAACCCCAGCCCGTTCAACCCCGAAACAGTCTTCAAGCGAATACGGGCATCGATACGCACCCCGAGCTTAACTTTGTCCACCCAGCGAGGTCGGCGCCGACGCAGCAGCCTGTTCGAGAAGGTGGATTTTGATCCAGCCTTGCCGCCGGTCAGCCAGAAATATGAAGAGCAAGGGCCGTTTGGCTACAGGTTGTCGGACCTGAAAGAGAAGGAGAGCAAGGCGCTCCAATGTGGAGGGCCTCTAACTACTGGCAGGCTTCTTGGTTCTGCAAGGCAGCGAAGAAACCTCAAGGAGCTGCCATCTGATATCAGCCTCATATTGTCCAAACTGGCCGGCGGCAATACCAACAGCCAAAAGCAAAACGACGACATGCGCTCAGAGTCAGATGACAGCAGCTGGGCTTCGTCAGATGAAGACGCGAGCGACCCTATGGCTTGGGCCTCCTCGCCAGCCAAGTCGAGCGTTTTCCGAAGGCGCCCGGAGGACGACGTCATCTCCATGGCCGCCTCATTCAGAGAACTGGACAACACTTTGCTGGACTCTCCTGGCTATGGCCCGGTTGAGTTGTCGCGGCTATCAAACTCGGAGATACCAGAGTTCTCTCTCTCAAAATACTTTGCCGACCCGGAGCCGGTGCCACTCCGGATATCTGCCTCGGACGATGACTTCATCACGGTTGCGCAGATCCTCACGGAGCAAGCAGCAAGCGGATTCCTCAAGCTCGCTCCACAGCGTCCAAGTTCCGAGGTCCAGGATGCGCGCCGGAGCCTGGTGAAGGCCATCCGCTACTCGGTGCGGGGCCTGCAGAGGTCATTGCCGCGGGCCTTGGCCGGAGCGGCCGGATGTCAGCTTCGGCCCTTCACAGAGGTTCAGGACGTTCCCTTGCTTGTTCAGCCGAACAGCCGCGTGCATGTGAGGCCTGCTGACTTTCCCAAACCCAGCATATTCCTGATCCCTGCACCTCATGTCGAGCTCCGGCGGTACGAGAACCAGCTTTCGGTGCTGCCGACCGCCGTCTCGTTCTGGGACTCGCTGGGTCTTGGCCCCGTACAGGGGCCGAAGGGTGTCGTGGCCGTGTGCATATTGCCCGAGACCGAGGGCATGCGAGACAATGCATCAGCCTTCTTGGACAGGGTTCAGAGCACGTACGAGTCTCTTAGGTTGGGCGCCTTTGAGAGGCTCCCGACGGTTGGCAGCATCGCGGACGGCGTGATTCTGCTCCCGACTGACCAAGATGCCTCCTCGCCCGGGCTCGGTCTACCTCGGGCGCGGTCCGCATACAGCGACCAGATGGCGAATCTTGGCATCTCTCTTGCCGGCTTGTCCATGTCTGAAAAGAACTTTGTGGTGTACTTTGCATACACTCCAGAGCACCCTGGCTCGGTCGTGGACTCGTGCTCGGCATTCCAGGAGCTCTTTGAGCACTACAAGCGATGCATGATGGACAGGAAGAAGCACATCTCCAACGAGTTGGTGCTCCAGCTTGTACCGCTCGATGCTGTTGCCTCGGAGACGTCGCTTGTGACGATGTATCCGTCCGAGTGCGCCAGGTTTTGCCTGGAAACATACGATCGGTGCACGCTCTTCGGTGGGCCCATGCCGTCGCCCGCGATCATGCTCGAGCGGGCGCTTCCCAGAGGGATCGACTTCAAGCTAGCCGCCACACCTTCCCCCAATCTCCTGCGGGAGAACTCATGCATCCACGTGGCGTACGCGCGGAGCGTGGACGAGCGATGGGTTACTGCCGCCTGGACCGACAACAGAGGCAGCACGCAGACGACGGCTTCGTACTGCCTCGGCAGACGGGGCAAGCCACTGTCGAGAACGCTGGGGGAGGTGATCCAAGAGATCTGGGAGACCACGCAGGAGCTGATCTCGACGTGCAAAGTCCACTGGCGGGTGGTCATCACCAAGTGCGGCCCGATGGAGCAGCACGAAATCGACCTCTGGACCGGCCTGGCCCAGGGCGAAGCGCGCGCCACCGTCAGCCTGGTCCTCCTCACCGTTGACACCGACCCGTCGCTGCAGCTCATCCCGCCCCCAGCCACCATCCCCCTTTCCGCGCCCTCCATGTTGTACACCACCCCCGTCTCCACCCCGCAGCCCCTCTCGGTGGTCTCGCCAGACCAATCCGGCAACAACAACAACAACAACAACAACAACAACAACAACAACAACAACAACAACAACGCCTCCACGCCGCTAGGCACCACCAACACCGGCGGCGGTGACTCATCCTTGCCGCAAAACCTACTACACCAACAACAACAACAACAACAACAACAACAACAACAACAACAACAAAAACAACAACAACAACAACAACAACAACAACAACAACAACAACAAGCACCAGCCGCCGACGCCGACGGCGGCGAGGGCGCAACCCTGGTGGACGCGACGGAGACGACGTGGGGCGTGGTGGTGTCGCACCGGCTCAACAACTCGGTGTCGCTGACGGAGCTCAGCCCGTCGCTGGCGAGCGGGTACCTGGTCAAGCGGACGGGGGCGCGGCCCGAGGAGGCGCCCGTGGCGATGGAGGTCAGCGTCGTGTACAGCGACAATGCGCGGGCCATGTACGACGTGCTGCTGCGGGAGATGCTGACGTACTTTCGGGGCCTGGGCACGCTGGCGAGGGCGAGGGGGGTGGTGGAGAGGGAGGTGGATGTCAGGCCGTGGCATGTGGCTGTTGTGGAGAAGGCGGTGAGGGTGTTGTATCTTTTGATGTGAAATTGGTGTGGTGTGGTGTGGTGTGGTGTGGTGTGGTGTGGTGTGGTGTGGTGTGGTGTGGTGTGGTGTGGTGTGGTGTGGTGTGGTTTGGGAATAGATATGGAAGGGGTTGGGGGTTTGTTGAAATATTGATTGTTGGGGATGGTTGGTGGTGTATGGAGTGGGATGTTGTGTATGTTGTGTGTTTATGGGGGTGATGAGGTTGGTTGGTGCATCATGCGGGCTGCATGCAATATTATGGGATACCTGAGAGATACCAATTTACGCACATAATTTTACAACCGTTGGGGCTAGGTGGCTTGTCCTGAAATCTGCCGTGGTCATCAGGCATTTATTGATCTAAAAAAGGTCTATGATGTGTCGTGTCTATCAACCAAAGCCTACGAGACGCTCCAACCGAAAAAAAACACCCAAGCGCCTATGCTACTCGTCCCAGAAGCCCGGGAACAGATATTCGATCCTCTTCATGGCCTCCGGGTCCCGGCCCGCAGGCTTGGTCATGAACTTGACGGCGCCCTGGGCGCTCCCCGCCCACTGCTTTGCCAGCACCAGGTCGCTGTTCTCGTGCTTGCACAGCTCGTCCAGCACGGCGCCCACCAGGTGCTTGGCGTTCTCGCTGTTGGCCGCCATGTACTTCATCACCATGGCCACGTCGACGTCGTCGGTCGCGTGCCAGCAGTCGTAGTCGGTGGCCATGCAGATCATCTGGTAGGCCAGCTCGGCCTCGCGGGCCAGCTTGGCCTCGGGCAGGGCGCTCATGTTGATGACGCTGCCCCCCCACGACCGGTACATGTGGCTCTCGGCGCGGGTGCTGAACTGGGGGCCCTCCATGCACACGACGGTGCCGCCCGTGTGCAGCGTCACGCCGTCGCCGCGCATGGCGGCTGCGCACCGCGCCACCACGGCCGCCAGCCCGCTGTCGAACGGGTCCGCGAACCCGACGTGGCCCACCACGCCGCCCTCAAAGAAGGTGAAGGGCCGGAACCCCTTGGTGCGGTCGATGATCTGGTCCGGAACGACAAAGTCCATCGGCCGTATCTCCTCCTGCAGCGAGCCGACGGCGCTGAAGGCGATGACGGTGCGCACGCCGAGGGCGCGCAGCGCGGCCATGTTGGCGCGCGCCGGCACCTCGTGCGGCGCCAGCTGGTGGTGCAGGCCGTGCCGGGCCAGGAAGGCGACGGGCACGCCCGAGTGCTCGAGGATGAGGATCGGCGACGAGGGGGCGCCCCAGGGCGTGGTCGGCGCCAGGGCGGCGACCGGGTGGTAGCCGGGGAGGTTGGACAGGCCGGTGCCGCCTATCACGGCGATGTGGACCGGGCCTAGAAGGGGGAGGGGGGGGGTAGCGGGGTTAGCGGGCGCGGGAGCAAGGTCAGGAAAGGGGGAGAGGATGGGAGGAAGGGGAGGATGGACAGGAAGGAAACGCGAAACGGGGCCTTACGGTCGAAGGTGGTCGGGAGAGAGGGAATGTCGACCGTCATGGTGGGCAGATTGGTGGACCAAAGAGTGAATAGGGACAGACGATTGCCGTAGCTTCCACGAACTCGAAGCTGACTGCTCGGCGGGCGCAGAGGGTGGTTTATCAGCAAACCATCCCCCCTCCTCCTCCTCTTGCTGTCGCAATTTTGGAGGGGCTGACGGGCCAATTTTTACCCCGCCGTTGCAACGACGGTCCTGCAGGGGTGTGGGGACGCCAAGACATCACTAAAAAGAAGAGTCGCCCCCTGGGCAACCAAGCGAGCACATGTTTGAAGTCAACTGAACCAAAAATCGCATCCAAGCAAGTCGTCGCCTGGACAATGAACTGATTTCTGATACATCTAGAATCCCACTTAACTTAATGACTACACTCACTCAACTTGAAGCCTGCTCGTCTACCACGATCATACTCGCTACCTGATAAACGCCACGACTCTCGACATTTTCCTACCTTTTTGATACCATCTTTGCTCGGCACACTTTGAGTCGTTGGCGACATCCAGTCTCACATTTCCGCTGCAACCACTCTTAACCGGGCTCTGAAGGGAACTTGGGCTACTTGAAAGGGTGTCCAACCTGGAAAGATGACTGCGATGACGGAGACGGCGTCTGCCGTGCTCCCGCCAGAGGTCGCCTCTGTAGCAGCGATTGACAGCCGCCGTTCCCCGAGCATCGAGGATCTCTGCTTCACGTCGGCCATGAGCTGCTTCGAGGGGTGGTTGAAGCTGGATCCGGCTATTGGCCCGCGCACTATGGCATATGTCACAAAGTTTGTTTCGAGGACACTAGAAAAGACGCACAATTTGAAAGACGTCAGGTAGTCGGGCCCCATCCATCCTCCCCCTTCCACCGCCTGTTGCTAACTCACCTTCCAGGGAATCGCTGTCCAAGAGCGTTGAGGCCTGGATATGGCTCACGAGGGACTTTGCTGCCGCTATTCCAAGTCTGACCACGCGGTCCATCGGTCCCCTCTCGAGTCTCAACGACCCCGACAAAGGCGTGACGCCCCAGGAGAGCACGGCGCTCATCACCAAGAACTACCCGTCGCTCAAGGAGGACTTGCAGCTCTTAATCAAGCTCATGCACATTGCTAGGAACTTGCTGGTTGTGCCGGAGCCCGAGATCCCCCAAGACCTGTGCGCCGCCGCCCAGTTCGACCAGATGCTCTACCAGACCATCATCCTCTGCATCAACGTCACGAGTAAGGCTTACGACGGCGATGTCTTGGAGGAGGCTGCTCGCCTGAAACTGAGCGAGATCACCGAGTTGTGTAGGTCCACACACTGCTCTCACTACCGAATCGTGACAGGACTCTGACTCTCTCTCCCAGACAAAAAGCTGCTCGTCACATGTCTGCAGCAAGCCCACAACTGGATCGCCAAGAACGACCGCAACAAGATGGCTTTTTGGTCCACGGTCCTGTTCGATGATGAGGCTCTCGCGGATGAGTCTGACGGCAACGTCTACGGAGAGTTTCGCCCCGACGTCGCCAAGGTCGAAGTTCAAAACTGGTTCGAGCGTAACTCGCGCTTCTGCGACAAGGCGAGGCAGCTGCTTACCGAGTACGAAGACACGGTGGCCAGCGAGGGTCTCCCTCCCGGCCACCTTCCCCGCATCTCTCCGTTGGCGTGGAACTGGTTTCCTGAGGGCACCGTGCGTGTGCGAGCAGACGACTTCACCAACGACATCAAGATCACGCCGCAGTGGAAAGAGGACGAGCCCGATAAGTTCGAGCAAGACAGAGCCTACGGCCGGGTATCGAGGGAAGTCGACACGTGGTGGCTCAAAGTCCGCGATCCAAACTACGATGAGTGGGTGGTTCCCATGCCTACCGTCGAGTTTGCCCAGCAGAGGACCGAGAACTGCAAGGCGAACCTGGTCAACCGGTACGCCCACTCCTACCGCACCGCCGAGCACGAAGGCTCCGTGCATTCGACCGACGGCGCCCCGCCGCCCGAGGCTGGCGCGGACCAGGAAGCCAAGGACGGCGGCCATTATGTCCATGACTACAATGAAGACATGATCGAGGAGGAGGACATCGACGACGATGAATCATATGGCGAGGGGCCCATGAACGGCCTGCTCACCGAAGTTCCCAACATCCTCGATCCAAAACAGATCGAGGCCTTGCACATGATTGTCAAGTCGTGCATTCTCGACAACGCGGGCTTGGCTTTGAGCAGGGCAGGCGAAAATCTCCAAAAGACAAGGTGTAGGATGTTCTTGGCTATGGAGTGTGGAAGGAGCCTGCTTCGAGAGATCCTTGTCTTCATCGCCGTCTGGGAAAAGAGCGAGCAGTCGCTCATCTTCCAGCTCACCACCCAGATCGTCGAGGCCATCCACCACAGCGCTCTGGTCCCCTACGCTTGGCAGTCTCTGCGCATTCCCAAGGACATTATCTCACCCGCTCAAACCGTCCTTCTGAGGCTCGTGAACAACATGTTCCGCGCTCGAAATAACGACCCACCGCCGCCCGACTCCAAGGAACATCTCCGAGACGTCAAGCTGCTCCACTTCCTCTTCATTCAGTTCCGCAGCCGCATAGTCCCCGAGTGTGCTGCCCTGATGCACCTCCAGGCACAGATCCGCAACGACCTTTGCGATCCAGCCGACTTCCCCGTCGACAGCTGGGACATGGAGCGCGCCAAGGACGGTATCCAGCAGTTCCTAGAGCTCTTGACGACTGTCAACGAACTCCCCGAAACCCGCCAATACCTCATTGAATGGGAAGCCACCTACGAACTCCTGACCCTGCTCAAAGGTCTCGAGGCCGGTGTCCCAAAGAAGCCCATGGTTGAAATGCCCAGCCGATCCAACCAACGTCAGCACAGCCAACAGCCCCCTCCTCCCCACCCAGACGACCCGGACGCAGGTTACGATTCGGAAGACCATCTCCTCGCCCCGCCGCCACCACTCGAAGAACCAGCCCATAAATACCCTTGGGCCGGCATCAAGGGCCAGATACTACACATCCTCGCGGGGCTGCTCCAGCCGCCCCCTGGACGAAGCAGCCCCGGCAACCCAGAGGTGCAGTCCCAGATCCTCCGCAACAACGGCGTAATCAGCCTGCTCAACTGCTGCGTCTACGACGACCACAACCGCTACGCCCGCGAGCGCGTCCAGATCTGTCTTAAGTGGCTCATGGATGGCTCCGAAGAGGCCAACAAGTATCTGCGAGATCTGATCGCCATGTCGCCGCCACCTAATCTCAGGCAGCAACAGCAGCAACAGCAGCAGCAGCAGCAGCCTGGCATGGCCTCTACCTCATTCCAGCCGGGGGGCGTCGACCAACCGCCGCAGCAGCCGGCCACAACCTCGCTGAGGATAGACGGAATTTCGGGCGAGGTAAAGGTGCGGCTCCGCGCCCCGGGCGAATCGATTTCCGCGAGGCCAACCTTGCATCCACCACCACCCTTGCCCAATTCAGGAGCCGGCCCGGCAGGGGCAAGAAGGGCTCTCCCGCCGCTGGCGAGCGCTGCTGCCGTGGCGGCGGCCGTCGTGGATAGCCACCACCACCATAACCATAGCCATCGCCATCCCGAAAACGGCGTCAACAGCAATAACACTCTGCCGCCTATCCAGTCTGCTGCTGCTGGAGTTGGGGTCGGTGGGGCGGGGTCGGGGGCGGGCTTGCCGCCTCGCAGTCGGCCGGAAGAGCTGCTTAGGGATATAATTACCTTGGCAGACGAGGCGGCGAGGTTGGCCATGGGGAAGCCGTTGGATGTGGATGAGACTGAGGACGAGGAGGAGGATGAGGAGGATGATTTTATGTAAGTGTCGGTAAATCGATCTGTTGGCTAGCTTATGCATTGTCAAACGAGATGGCATCAGCACATGGAACGATATCACGTCCAATCCTACTACCAGTTGCATCCAAAACGCGAAGTAGCCACTCTGGAAATTGTTCACATCAGCAGCGCTTGGGTGGTCAGACCAATCGAACCTGGCATTTCCTTTCTTTGTTCCTGTCACCTCCACTGGCGGCCATTTCCTTTCTTTGTTCCTGTCACCTCCACTGGCGGCCATCTTGAGGTTGACGAAAGTAAAATTCCCCTAGTTGAGCCTCCCATTGCCCAGATCTTCCGTTCCGTTCCGTTCCGTTCCGTTCCGTTCCATCCGTAGATGCCATGCAAAATTGCAAACAACCATCCCAGATGAGGAGTAACAATCTGCCTTCCACCAAGAACTTCCCTACTCTTCTATGCTACGGAGGAACACTCGCTCCCTCGCCCCATCCCAACGCTTGGCTGCCTTTTGCTCAAAGTCATGCTTGTCGTGCCCGACCACGCATGCAGTTGCTCGCTCGCGCTCTCTCTCTGTCTCTCTTTGATATCCTTCCATCCACCCCAGCAAAGGGGTGAACCAGTCCAAAACCAAGATAGGAGCCAAGACGGCACACCAGCGACTTCCAATTCAATTCTGATACAAGCGAGGCATGTCACCCGCCCCCTTTTTGCCCGCCCTCTCTGTATAGTAGACTCGGAGGATAGTGACACAGGGGCTGGGAAACCCTCTTCATGTCTGTTTGTGTTCAGCTCAGCGCACCTCTTCCTCAGTCTGTCTCATCAGATCCGTGACCAAACAGGCTGAGATCGAAAGAGGAATTCCCTTTCCGTCCAATATCCCCTGAGATAATATCCGTCCCCCGAATCTGCCCCGAGAAGGTGAGTCCAAGCTCGTGTTCGGGGGGGGGAGAAAACAAAAAAGAAGAGAAACAAAACTAGAATAGCTTTTTAAACAGCATCGTTTAGTAGCTGAATGCATGGATGGGGTATCTATCTGGTAGGTTATCGCTCGCTTTTTGGAAGGGCGCTGGCTTGCTTGCTTGCGTCGCAGGACAACTACTTATACTTGAATACCACAACAGATCAGATAAGAAAGTGCAGTGGCACGGCACGCACACGTACACACAACACACATCATCTCCAGAGAGAAGACAAAAAAAAGATGTTTTCTCAAAACTGAGTGCAAAAACGCGAATCAAAAAAAAGAAGCGAAGGATGGAGCAGGTGAGCAACAAAACCGACTGACCGACCGTCCATCAGGTCAGTGTTTTTTCCCATTTGTCAATTGGATGTTTTGCAAAATGATGATGGCCTGACCTGCCAAACAAAAAGCTAGTAGGGTGAAGAAATCAGGCCAGTCCCAGAAAATTGTTATGAAATCAAGAGAAGAGTCAATGCACAATGCCTACCTGCCCGCCCGGCCGCCTGCCTGCCTGCCTGCCTGCCTGCCTGCCATGAGAGTGTGACGAGAGAGAGAGAGATGGTAAAGGAGGAACTGAGATGAGGTAAGGTAGGTAACGAGCAAAAGCTCTAGGTAGATGGGTGTCCTTCCCTGATCGCACACTCCAGAATGCAAAATTTGCTCAAGATGCCGCCTATGCAAAGCTATCTGGCGCGAATTGGAGAACCGCAGCGATATGGATGGTGTGCAAAAGGCATGATGTCTTCGGCCAAAGGGTTGAGCAATGTGCGAGCACGGTAAAAACAGAAAGCCGCTCATGAATGTCCCTTGCGGGCCTTCTCCTGCGCTCTGGCTTCCCGCGCCGCCCGGACCAAGGGCGCGAGTGTGGACAGGTCGACACATTGCTTCATGAAGTCGTGCTACACGCGAGTTTTTGTGGTTAGCTCACAGCTCTTTTCCGATGCACACAACAGAGCAACAGTGAAAGGTTGCATCCATAATAATCGGGGTTGTGGGAGACAGAAAAACATACCCTCAACAGATCGTGTGCGCTCGCCCTCTTCTCCGGGTCGACCTTGAGGGCAAAGTACAGAAAATCGCGGAAGACGGGCGACAGCTCGTGCTCGTTCTTGATCTGCGGCGTGCCGTTGGTGGCGATGAGCCACAGGGCGCGCAGCGGGGACTCGGTCAGGTACGGCGGCTCGCCCTCGATCATCTCGATGGCCATGATGCCCAACGACCAAATGTCCACCTTGCGGCCGTACTCCTTCCGCGTAACCACCTCCGGGGCCATCCAATACGGCGTGCCCACCATTGTGGTACGCTTGTTCTGCGCTTCGTTGATGGTCGCACAGAAGCCGAAATCGGCTGTCGCAGGGAGGGCAGTGTCAGTGTCAAGCTGGCTATTCGTCTGGAAGGAAAGACAAGGGAGGCGCAAAGAAAGGTGAGGTAGAAGAAGAACTTACTCAGCTTGATGTTGCCCTCCATGCTGAGCAGGATGTTGTCCGACTTGATGTCTCGGTGGATGACACCCTTGGAGTGCAGATGTTGCAGGCCGCGGAGGGTCTCCCTGCATACCGACGCAATCTGCCCCTCGGTCATGATGTTGAACGTGACAACGTCGGTCAAGCTGCCGCCCTCCATGAACTCCATGACGACCCACAGTTCTCCGCCGCAGAGATAGCTGTCCATAAAGTTGACAATGTTGGGGTGTGAGCTCTCCTTCATGACCAGGATCTCGTTGATGATCAGGTCCTTTTTGGGCTGCTGCTCGAGGTTCATCTGCTTGATGGCCACCAACCGGTTGGTTCCCCTCTCATGGCCCGTGTACACGCCGCCGGACGCGCCCTGGCCGATCTTGGTGAAGCCGCGGTAGACCTCTCTCGGGTCGCCCTCGGAGCATATCCTCTTCAAGGCGGCTACTACGTCAACGCCGTTGCTCTGCCGTGGTCGGTGCCGCGGCCTTGAGCCCGGTTGCGCAAGCTTGGCTTGCTGTGCCTGTAACATCCGATTGGCCCCGGTCGGGTCCGCCTGCTGCAGGTGCGGGTGCTGCGAGGACGGCGGGGTCGGCTGCTGCTGCTGCCGCTTGCTCGCTTGGCGCCCGAGCTGTCCGCTCATGGCCGCTTGCGCCTGCGCCATGGCTTGTTCTTGCTGCTGCTGCAATAGCTGCTGCTGGTACATGGCCGCTTGGCTGACGGGTGAGGCGACTGAGGGGGAGGACTGCGAGGACAGATAAGGCGGCGTGCCATTTGCTCGTGAATTAGAGCGCGACCTGTGCTCTTCCGGCAGCATCGGCGCACTGTCTTTGGGAGGTGGATAAGATGGCGAGACATCGTCGCCGGGCGGGGGCATGCCAATGCCCGAGTCCTTTGCCGGATATGGGTGCTGCACCCTCGACGCTAGGCTCGTCGGAGGCTTGGGCGCGGGTCGGCTCGGCATCAGGTTGAGATCCTTGGCCGGGATGCCGGGACCCTTGGGAACTGGAGGCGGGGCGCGCGGGTTCTCGAAGCTGCCTTCGTGGGCGACGTTGGGAAACCTCGGACTTGCCGGGGGGCTGATTAGAGGGGACATGGCGCCGTAGCCAGGCTGCATCATACCGGGGGAAGGGAACGCCGTCGCGGAT
Source organism: Parathielavia hyrcaniae (assembly GCA_033575675.1). Taxonomy (NCBI): domain Eukaryota; kingdom Fungi; phylum Ascomycota; class Sordariomycetes; order Sordariales; family Chaetomiaceae; genus Parathielavia; species Parathielavia hyrcaniae. The sequence goes on from MU863625.1 coordinate 187,073, forward strand.
GGTGTGGTGACCAGGCCTCGGTAATCGGCTGCCCGGGCATCGTGGAACTTTTCCAACTGCTGGTCTTCCTGAGGCTTCTCCTGTGTCTCCTTGTAGAATGTTATGACATCGACGAGGATCTGGGGGTGTTCCCGCGTGTCTTTTTCTGTGATGCCGCTCTCGTTGATCAGTCGCTGCCACTCCTTTGGCAGCCCCTATCGCCGGGTCAGCACGGTTGACAGCGCATGAATGCTTGGAAGCGTCCTTACTGTGAACTGGCCCGTCGAGCTGTCATAGCCGACGTGTGTAACATGGACTGGGTTCTCTGGCGCTGAGATGAGTGGCTTCTTCGGGGACCCCACCAAGCTGTTCATGAAGCCCGAGAAACCCGATTTTTTTCTGAGCATGCTGGGGATCTTGCTTTCCTTGGTCTCGTCCGAGTACCGCTGGCGCGAGAGGACACCGTCGGCTTTGGAGGCGCCCGTCTTCTCGCTCAGAATCGGCAGATCGCCGGCGGGGAAAGTCGCCGACTGGCGGAGCGGCGGCGGCGAGTGTCCCATGACTAGCGTCCCGGGATCCGGGTGAGTTGGCCGGACGAGTGCGAATTGGGGCGCGGTTGGGTTGGTGTTGTCGATGTTATAACTGTAGTCGGTATGTCTGCTGTCGTTGTGGTCGCGGTCTTGGCCGCCGCTGCTGTTTCTTTGAGCCGACGATGTGGTGGTGGCTGCGATGCGATTGAGGATTGCTGTGCCGTCAAAGGGAGCGCCAATCAGCTCGTCCGAAGTCTTGCAGCTGAGCGGTTGAAGTGAGGCCGGCGGGACGGATCGTGGTTGCTGCGCGTCGGCTCGGGCCTGGAGGAAGTGCGAGTGCGGCGACGCAGGCAGCGCCGCAGAGGTGCCGTCGGGAAGGACAGGCGAGGTGTGCGACCGGCTCGCCAGAGAGAAAGCGGGAGACGGGGCGGCGGCGGCGCGTGGCGAGAGATCGGACGAATTCGAGGCGGGATGCCTGGAGCCGATGGGGGCGCTGGGAGCGCGGTTCAAGCTGATCGAGCTTCGTTTACTTCCTAGAGATTGGGCGTCAACACGGCCGTCCGAAGTACTAGCGCTGAAGCCGGAGCTCGCGTAGTGAGGGTGGTGGTGCGCAGAGGTCGGCGGAGGCTTCTTGGTGAGTTTGCGACGGTGCGGAGGAGCGCTGGAGCCACCTGCAATCATGGGACTGTCCATCTCCCAGCGTGAGAGCCCGGAGAGAGGAGGCGATATGGCAATGCAAGAAGTCCAACATACGTTTTAGGAGCTGTCCAGAGCAGCTCAGCTGGGATGGGTGCCGGGATAGTCGAGGCACAGAGCGTGGGTGCAAAATTGCGTTTCCCGCCGTTCGTTCGTTCGTTGCTCCAAGTCCCTCTTCCCGTCCTCAATCCCATCTTCTGGGCTCCCCAGGGCCGCCGTCTGATCAGCGAGCTGGTCGACTGCACACAGTGCCAGGTCTCGCGAGTTTTACACTGATTGGTTCCAAGGTTAGCGGGCTTCTCTGATTGGCATCTGCAGAGCTGCCATGGAAGTCTGGGAAGTCTGGGACCGCCATGCACAGTGCGGATTAGCGACCGAAGCGATAACGGAGTTGGACAGCGCAGCGAGACAAACGGAGGGGCAAGGTTGCAGTATCCGTTCCCGGGAGATAACTACCGTAACGCTTGCGCATCTTCCCGGACACCAATGTAATCCATGATCTCCGCAGAAGGGGATGCAAGCTGGCAGGACGGCCAGGGTAAACGCCCGCGAGAAAGCCACGTCTGCTTCGCTGGCTGTGAAGGCCCGACTGGTGAATCGCGGAATGCCGCACCACCGCTCGAGCAGCGCCGACCGATTCCCCAGACGCCCAAACGCCCAGTCGCCTCTTCGGGGAACATGGGATGTGCAACACACGTTGAAACAGAACTCGAACTGGATGCGATTGTGCCCTCCCACATCTTGCAAAGAGAATCTTGCGTACTCCCTTTCAAGTCACCGCTAAGCTAGCATTAACTACACCTGAGTTGAAATGTCAGATGGAGATACAGAGCTACTGCGCGCATTTCCGCCAGCTAGCCGCCGTAGGTGGAATGGGCGTGGCAATGGATCAACCGTCGTCGACCGTTGAGCAAACACCCACCAAAGGTGTCTTGATGTGGGGCTAGCCGCCCTGGCTCTGAGGTGAGGCTCGTCCGACTGGCAAGATCCGACCATCGCCATGTCATGTGAATGTGAGCGGCTCTCCGGTCTTCATGAAGCGCCATAATCAAGAAGCTCCATCGGGGCTGATGAAGGCGCTGTGCGGCACTGCAGAGAAGAGATGCCATCGACATTCGGCAATTCGCCCGAACTGGACCATGCCATCCCATGCCGCGATCCCACCGACCGTTTTTGGCGAGACCCAGCCAAAAGCGGGGCATCTCCCGTCATCTTCCAAGTTGCTCGACGCTTTCGCGAGAAAGTCTCGATTCTTCGGACGTCAAATGCTGGTTGAGAACGGTGCCACACTCTCATTGCAGGCTTGTCGTATTCAGTTCAACAAAATTGTCTGAACTAAATAAACGTTTCTCTTTCGACTGATTATCTGAGACGGGCATAACCAGGCTACCTGGTACAATACAAGTACCTATCCCTGGCCCTAGGGACCGCTAACCAGCTTCTCAAGCGTGGCCTCGATCTTTTTGCATCCGACTATCAAGCTCGCCACTACCTTAGCCGAGTTGCAACCTTGAAAACCCGGCAACTCGGCCCTATCTCCTAACAGCAAGAATGATTGATGGGAGTGGAGGAGCAGCAGCCGAAAACTCCCAATGATATCTGGGACATGATCTTTGGACCAAGCCCTTCCTCTCAGTCCGAGTCGTGAATGCCAGCAGCGGCTTGGGAGGTGGCCCAGGCTGATGATGCACGGCCAATATTGCACCGACGGGAGACGCTCCATCTCTTGAAGGCGACGAGCCTATCTCACGGAACTATTATTTGTGTAAGTACTTCAATCGCAGATCACGTCGATGCCAATCTGGCGGCGTTTGCGAGGTGCTCGGTGTATCTAACCCGGAGCGAGTGATAATGCATCGTTTAATCAGTTAGTCTTGTTACATCACCCTCCTTTCCTCCAGGCCCCTTCCAGTTTTCTTAACAATGTAGTTTTGTGAAATGTCATTGGGATTCTGTTCCGCTCACTGGCACTTTTCTGTGAGGTGGTAATCCGTGTTGGTCCGGACAACTCGTAGACTTGGGGTTCGTTGGGGTTAGAACATCCATGTCTCTGCTGAAACTTTGACATACAGCTGCAGTGGAACTGAACCCTCCTTTGTTTGTTGGAACGTGAAACGAGTTCCCTCTTGGTTTTTGTGAGCCTATTGATAGGTTGACGATCGAACTCTACCTTCGAGTCGGTCGCGGATGAGCTTAATCCAGTCTGGTCTTTGGATCACCGCATCAGTCACAGTCCCATCCGTGCCATCGTCCGAACACAAATCCCGAGTCGAGTGGTCACTAGATGAGCTGAGCACCTGCCACTCAGGCGGCACAATGACCCTACTGATACCGCCCCAACAAGCCACTCTCCTCGACGTTGTAGGAGCGAGTTGGTGATTGTCTATCGAGGGAATGATGTCATCATCCACGGAGTTATGCCTGTTGAACATGACTCTAGGAGTGTTCGTGAAAGATTGATGAACAATCTGTGCGTAAGTGGATATTACGTCGTCGTGGTCGTCGTTGGCGTCGTGATGGAACCGTAACCTGTGGTGGTTGACGAAGGGTGCAGCTCTGGGTTAGGGTCCAGTAACTACTCCGTACGGAATGCATGCAAGCTTGTCTGCCAAGACCTCCTTGCTCTCGTGAGCTTGCCCATGGCTCAACAGGTTTTTTTGGAGACGGAAAAACAATTGCATGGTCTCGTTCAATTCTTATCTCATTATGTACCTTCAGTCATACCACGGTTCCTGTGCAATGTCGTTCGGCCGCGTGCATAGGTAGACAGTCAAAGCTCAACCTGCAACCAGGCTCGCCAGGGCATCGTCGAAGAGCCCCGAGGAGACTCCACGTTCCATTTTATTGATGAATTGGAGTGCTAGGGGCTCCACCTTCTCCAAGCCTCGTTCCACTTTTTTTCCATCGACCACGTTCACAATTGCTCTCCAGCTCGACTTTTGGCACCTCTCGCCGCAACGAGCCCGTCATTTTTGCGAGTTCCTGATCATTGCTCCTGGGCCGCCCCATCCTTACCGACCTGCTGTCAACCTATATATCTGAGGTCAATTGTTCCTGATCCCAAACTGTAAGTGCGATTCCTGTCCTCGTTATCCGCCCAAGCACACCCGAGTCAAACTCCCGGCTGACCCCTGAAAGTCGGAGCAGATAGACTCGAACCGGATCCCCAACGCCTCCATCTACAGCGAATTTCTCGCTGTTCTCAAGACATCTTTTCGGCTCACTCAACTCGGTCCCTCATCATGTCTGCTGAGCCCTCCGCTGCGACCCAGCTGCTTCAGCAGCACCTGTCCCACCCCGTCACTTTGGAGGACGCGGTCGACGATGACTCCAAGCCCAACGCCAGCGCCAAATCCCCCGGCAATGGAGAGTCGGCGACACCAATAAGCACAAAGAAAGACAAGGCTGGCTTGGCCACGGACTCCCACGAGCTCTTCCCGGAACTCGGCGGAACAGCGCCCAAGTCGGCCGCCAACGTTGCTCCCGTGTGGCCTGCGAGGGCCAATGCGAATGGCAAGGCAAATGGCAGACCAAGCGGCGCCGGCCCGGCCCACGGCGCACACAAGCACTCTGCCCCGCCGTCCGGCGCCAGCACGCCCGCCCATCGCGTCGCACCGCCGAACCTCTCCATTCCGGGGCAATCCATGGAGTACCTCCTCCTGGAGCCGGACCACATCCTACCTCGCCCCCAATTGAAGCGCCCTCTGGCCGACATTGTCAAGGACTTCAACCGCAAGTCGCGCGCCCAGATCAGGCTAGTCAACCAACCCGACAACAGGATCAGGGTTGAGGCAATGGGGCCCAAGGGCGACGTCACAATGCAGTCGCTCAAGGATTTTGTTGGCTTGATTGGCACCAAAATGAAGGTTGAGCTGGACGTCCCTCGGTGGGCGAGGCCCCATATCATCGGCAAGGGCGGGTCTACCATCAAAGCCGTGCAGGAGAAGACAGGCGCTCGCATCCACGTGCCCAAGGAGGAAGGCCATGCGCCCGCAGACGACAACGATGACGAGGACACCATTCGAGTGGTTATCGAGGGCAACTCGCAGCAGGCTGCCCATGCCCAGAATACCATCTACCGAATCATGGGCGAGCGCGGCGGGCAAGTCAATGCTCCCGTCAAGGGCATCCCCGCCGAGTTCTTCCCCTTTATCGCCGGCCCCAACAACAGCTTCATCAGCAGCATCGAACAGGAAAAGGGGGTCCAGATCCGCGTCCCTCCAGCCCAGGCCTTCTCGTCCACGCCGCCCGTGGTGCCCGCCCCGTCCGAACGCCCCGTATTCTACCCTGCGGCCGACAGCTCCATCCACCTCGCCGGCGAGCGCAACGCTGTGAAAGCCGCGCGCGAGGCGATTGAGCAGAGAGCCGAGGAACTCCGCAGCCAACTGCTAGTTGAGCCTATCCACATCCAGTCAGGCCGCCACCAGTTCATCATTGGGGAGAGGGGCATTTCCATGCAGCAGTTCTTCGAGGACACCGGATGCACCATTGTTATCCCCACCGATGACGACGATGACATTGTCAAAGTCATCGGATATCGCGACCAGATCGCCAACGCTGTGGACAAGACGATTGGCCTGGCCATGAACATGCAATGCTCCAACATGGACATTGCTCGCTTCCACAAACAAGCCCCCGGCGGCGCGGGCGCTCACGCGCGCAATGTTACCCGCTACCTCCATCAGAAGCGGGAGTTGGAGCGGCTCGGGAAGGCGCATAATGTGCACTTCAACACGCCCTTCTCCGACGACGGTGCTCTGCAGTGGGAGCTTTATGCACGCGATGGCAAGAATATCATCAAGGCTCAGACAGAGGTCAAGGCCCTGGTGGACGGTCTCCCTCCGGCACGGATGGCCGCCGTCCCGGTTGACCCGTTCTACTATCAATACATCAAGAGGGAGGTGATGCCACAGGTGCGCCAGGATTATGGCGTCCACATGGTGGTCCCAGAGGCATCCGAGGCCAATGCGCCTCTTTTGCTGGTTTACGAAGGCTTTGAGAGCCCTGTGTCCTACCAAGTTCCGAGCCAACGAGACGTCGCCGAGATGCAGAAGTGTCTTCAAGACGCCCAAAACCACATTCGCGGTCTGATGAGCCAGCAGGAAGCAGTGTCCTCCAAGTCTGTGGAGGTGCCCCTGAAGTAAGTCTTTACCTTTCGGTGGACCGATGGCGAAACCGGGATGTCCGCTAACGTTGATGTAGGTTCCACCCAAGGCTCCAGAAGTTCATCAAGAACGAGCAGGACAGTGCTGGCAACCCGGTCCGCGCTCGGGTATCCAACAATGGCGAAACGGTCATCATCCGCGGCCCCGCCTCCGTTGTGGACCGGCTCTCCGCCAAGGTCGTCGAGTTCGTCGAGCAGGAGAAGCAGGACGACAAGGAACGTGGCTTCACCCTGGAGTTTGAGTTCCCCCAGAAGTTTGCCAACCACCTGATTGGCAAGGGCGGCAGCAACATCCGGGATCTCAGGGAGAAGTTTGACGTGGAGATTCAAGTCCAGGACGGCAAGGTGCAGTTGAAGGGCCCCAAGGCCAAGGCCGAAGCCGCAAAGACGCACATTGTTGCACTCGGTCGTCAGCTGCAGGATGAGGCGACACACGTGCTCAAGATTGACCCCAAGTTTCACAGAGAGCTTATCGGCGCGCAGGGCAGCCAGATTAACAAGCTCCAGACCCGCTACAAGGTGCTCATCTTCTTCCCGCGCACCAACAAGAACACCAAGGACGACGAGTCGGTCGCCGAGTCGGCCAGTGATGCCGGTAAGGGCCGCCGTCAGCAGGCTCCCGACGAGGTCATCGTCCGTGGACCTAAGCGCGGCGCCGACGAGGCTCGCGACGAGCTGCTGTCGCTGCTGCAGTACCTGAAGGACACGTCGTTTACCGCCACTGTGACTGTGCAGAAGAAAATGCTGCCTTCTCTCATTGGCGCTGGCGGTGCGGTCCTGGAGCAGCTGCGGCAGTCGACGGGCGCCAAGATCGACGTGCCAAGCGCCAAGGACTCGGAGGACGCTCAGGTAGAGATCCACATCAAGGGTACCAAGACGCAGGTGGCCGCGGCCAAGAAGGTCCTGGAGGAGAAGAAGGCCGTGTTCGACGACACGGTGGTTGAGAAGATCGAGGTGCCGAGGATATACCACAAGGCTCTCATTGGCACGGGGGGTAAGTGTGACATGGCGAGTTCATCTTGTGGCCACGGTGACTGACAAAGATACGCAGGCGCCATGCTTCGCGACATCGCTGTTCAGGCTGGCGGTCCTTCCGACCAGCGGGAACTGGCGCGCACCATCCAATTCCCCAAACAAGACGCCGACGGCAACACCATCAAGGTGGAGGGCCGCAGCGAGGTCGTCAAGAAGATTGTCGCTCGGATCCAGGCTCTGGTGGCCGAGCGCGAGAGCCAGGTGACCGACGCCGTAGAAGTGCCCGTCGAGAAGCATAGGACTATCGTGGGCCGCGGCGGCGAGACGAAGCGCAACCTCGAGGCCCAGTTCAAGGTTTCCATCGACGTTCCCCGCCAGGGCAGCAGCCAGACGAACGTGAAGATCGTGGGCCAGTCGGCCGACGTCGAAAAGGCCAAGGCGCACATCCAGAACCTGGTCAAGGAGCAGCCGGGCGAGACGGTCCAAATCCCCCGCGCGCTGCACCACGCCGTCTCCAACAACGGCCAGATCTTCCGCCGGCTGCGAAACGACTTTGGCGTCACGGTCGACCACGGCGGCCAGACGGTTCCCCCCAAGCCCAAGCCTGCGGCCCCGGCAGGCGGCGCCCGCGCCAACGGCGGCGCCCTGCCGCTGATCACGGACGAGCCCGAGGCGGCCGCCGACGTCCACTCGTGGAAGGTGGTGGAGCAGAACCCCTCGTCCCCGGAGGAGGGCGGGGAGCAGGGCGACATACCCTGGATCCTGCGCGGGCCGGCCGAGAGCGTCGACAAGGCCAATAAGGCCATCCAGACGGCGCTCGAGCAGGCGTCCAAGCACGGCGCGGTCGGGTACCTGGTGCTGCCGGACCCCAAGACGTACCGATTCGTCATCGGCCAGGGCGGCAGCAAGGTCAATGCCATCCGCAAGCAGAGCGGGTGCAAGATCACGGTGCCGCGCGACCAGGCGCAGGGGGAGGCCATCGAGCTGGTCGGGTCCCGCGAGGGGGTCGAGAAGGCCAAGGAGATGATCCTGGCGGCTGTCAAGGAGGGGGTGAGCGCAAGGTCGAGGGGCGAGTAGGGTCGTCGCTGTGCTGGGGCGCGGGTGCGGGCGGCGGGGTGTGAGTGGCGGGCTGGGGTGAGGGAGAGGTGAGAGGGAGATCGGGCTCGTTGGGATCTAGATTGGGTGGTGCGTGGTGATGTTGTGTTGTTTTTTCTGGCCGATGTGAGAATGCGAAAGGAAGGGTAAGAAAAGGAAAGGATGGTAAAAAAGGGGGGGGGGGGGGGGGGGAGAGAAAGAGAGAGAGATATGAACCGTATTGCAGCAATGCACGCAATCACCACACTTCAGATATATAATGGCCGGTTATGTTAGGTATGCAGGTATGTGGACTTTGATTTGATTTACGGGAGCGGTCTCGGCGGTCTCGCTTTGTTTCTGACTCTGTTGTTTGGTTGTGGTTTATATACTTTATTCGTCATGTTGGGGCCACCACTCGCAGACTGGGCCGAAGGGTGACTGGGGGTGAGTGCTTGGTTTCAGGGGTTGTGGGATAGAGGATGGTACAAGGAAAAAGGAAAACACTACTCTTCTCTGCGGACTTTTTCGCTCTTCTCCCCTCTGGTGGTTACGGGACGGCAATATATCGAAGATTTATGAGGTTTTACATGACAGTTGTCTTGGGGGAGTAGGTTGGAGTCTCGTACGGATGTAGTGTCACCCAAAGCTACAGTGCTAGAAACACCACACGTCAACAGGGACATCGACATAGAGTTGATGCCACATAGATAACAACATAAGATGGTGTAGAGTTATATCCTCTACCTATCAACCAGACACAGTTGTAGCCATTAACTCTTAGCTGGGTCCAGCAACGTTGCTGATGACCATATGTAGGTCTGTCAGTGTCGAGGGTATATAGGTCTCATACTTGGCATATTTTGGAGGGACTTGAACGGTGGCATTGATGACCTCCTACCTTCCAATACCATTCGCTACCTGGGCGACCATGACGAAGAGACGCTCGAAGCGAAAAGGCGAGCGGTCAGGAAGGCGTGTGAGAAGTTGCGAATGGTGGTCGAGGTTACCTTTTGACTTACCTACGACTTACCTACCTCGTCGGTTCAACATGTAGCAGCAAACACAAGACACCAGCGGACTCTGTGACACGTCTTGAACTCGGAAGCCTTGGTGGCAGATTGATTCCGTGATTTGATAGCACTCAATTAGGCTTTCGATTTTCCCCCTTTACCATGCACGCCCCATGATGAGAGATGAAAGACCGTGATCTCCTGGTAAATTTCCCAACCCTCGCCGATGCGCCAACCGTGAAACTAGAATCAGGCACGAAAAAAGCCAAAACAACACCGTGAAACCCAGAAAGTCACCAATGAATGTGACTAACCCCCAGAGATGCGCGCTTCAAACACACTCATTATCCCAGCACCACCCGCAGGCCGAACTACCCCCAAGCCCTGAAAACGATTAAGACCCTGTAAACTTAAGCCCGTCTATAGGGGAGTATCCCACCGAGCACCATGAAACAAAAACACACTTTACCCCATGTGTGTCTGTCTGTCTCGCCATTGAAAGAAGGAAAGAAAGAAAAGGAACACAGCCGCTCTAGTAGAGGGTGTACCCGCCGTCGATGAGGACGTTGGAGCCCGTCATGAAGCCCGAGGCGTCCGAGGCCAGGAAGACGCACAGGCCGTTGAGGTCGTCGACGGCGCCGAGGCGGTCCTGGGGCGTGAGCGACTTCCAGATCTTCTTTTGGGCGTCGAGGGCCGGGACGCGGTTCAGGGCCGTATCCATGTAGCCCGGCGAGATGCAGTTGACGCGGATGTTGTACTTTGCCCACTCGGCGGCGAGCGAACGGCCGAGCTGGATGACGCCGGCCTTGGAGGCGTTATAGCACGACTGTTCCTGCGGGTAGTTGACGATGGAGCCCGACATGGAGGCGACCAGGACGATGGAGCCGTGCTTGCCGGCGGCCATCATGGTGCGGCCGACGGCCTGGGCCATGAGGAAGGAGCCGTTGAGGTTGATGTCGATCAGGCGGCGGAACATGGCCGGGTCGTAGGTCTCGGCCTTGATATTGGAGTCGGCGATGCCGGCCGAGTTGACGAGCACGTCGGGGGCGCCGTAGAGGTCGACCACGTTCTGCACGGCCGCGTTGATGGCGTTGCCGTCCCGCACGTCGACCTTGAAGAAGGAGACGGGCAGGCCCGTCTTCTGGTGCAGCTCGGCGGCTGACTCGTCGCCCAGGTCCTGGTTGGCGTCGAAGATGGCGATGGCCTTGGCGCCCGCCTCGGCGCAGGCCCGCGCCATGTGGTTGCCAAGACCGCGGGCGCCGCCCGTCACGATGACCACCTTGCCCATGATGCTCATCTTCTGCATGGTGCGGGGCATCTGCCGGAACACCTTGTCCTGCAGCGGCGTGACGGCATCCTCCGGGGCGTCGGCCGTCTGCGCCGCGGGCGCGGCAGCGCCGGCCTTGACTGGGATGCTGAAATGGTCCGCCGAGTTGGACGAGGCGGTGCCCTTGGCGTCTGAACTGTAGACGGTGACGGGGACCTCCATCTCCTTGATCACCTCGGACTTCATGCGACCGGCCGACACGGAGAAGGCAGCCCGCTGGGCTACCGACGAGGCCCCAGCACGGGCGAAGGCGGGCCGCGAGAGGGCGGCAAGGCGAGGAGCCAGGCGGGAAGAGCGTGCAACGGCGGCCATTGTGGTAGAATTATCAATTATCGATGGTGGAATGTCTTGAACGAGATGGTGAAGAAGAGAGTTATGGGAGTTTGTGCCGAGACCGATCGACTTTATGAGTGGATGCCGATTTCCAAGCAGAGAGCTGTGGAAGCTCAAAACCCTTTTCTTTGGAGTTCTGAAATGATCAGCTGGGCAAGTCTGCTGCAAAGAAAGGTCCGCCGATTTGAGCAAAGGGCTTGCAGTGGCGCTCCAATTCTCAAAGATGCAGCGCACAGGAAAGGCGAATTGCGATGAAAGTCGGGGTGCGGTGGTGTCTAAGTCGAGGGGTGGGGTTCAAGGTACGTCCAAGGTACCTGGGCTCCTTAATAGCGACAACAAAACTGCGTGCGTGCTCTCAGACCGGAGGGTCTGAAGAAGGTCGGTCGGGCTCTTTTATTTATGGGAAGTGCAGGCTCTTCAAAGAAGGGGTTCCTGGCGGTCAGGCGGCGGCTGAGGTTGTCCCGGGCTGAGATACCGGTACGCAACGGGATGAGGCAAAGTGGTCCGGCGGGTCCAGAACTGTGGCGGTTGCGAGTCGAGATCGCTCTTTTTCGATGCGATGCAATCCTGGAAAAACACTGCACGGATCTGCACTGTCCACGCGCGCACACTCTGCACTGGCGCTTCGCAAAAAAGGTTCCGTCCCGACCAGTACGACTAATCTTGGCCAAAGACTAGAGGAAAGTCAAGAAAAGCTGCATGAAACAGGAAGGTTAGCCTGGATTCTGGATGTTTCGAGAAACCGGGAAAACCAAAACATGGCCAACTCGGTGCGAAGCCGGGTCGGATGCTTGCCGATGGCCAACTTTGAACGTTGCGGAGATGTCCAAGTTGCCACATTGTTCTTGTGAACTCTGATGCGATGTCATCCACGTACCTTTTGCTGGATAGCTTCAAGTTCTTTGCCGTAGGCGTGAGTGAGAAGGGCCTTCAATGAAAATGACAACGTCAGATGTTCACAAACTCTGGAGCGGTCCGACTCTTCCTGGTGGCTCAAAAGGCTGATATTTATATCTTGCCACTCCTCGTTCTAATCAGTTGCAACAATACATCTTGCGCATCCTGACACAGGGTGCGTGGGCGGTGAGCTGTGTCTGTGGGACCGAGAGATTGGGAGCAAGTCACAAGACCATCATCAATTTTCACCTCCCACGCAGCTTGCTTGCTGGCGACAGGGAGCCGCGGAAAAGACCCGGTTTGCGAAAAGGGCAAATGCTAGAGATCAATTTCTGGTGTTTTTGCGCTGCGCGTCAGATGCTTAACTCGATTGGGGAGGTGGGGTGACAGGGCTGGCGCGGATCAAGATCTCACCTGACAATCATTTTCTACTGTATGTGTTTCCAGATTGGACCAGCAAAGACAATATCGGGCCTCCGAGCGGCTGCTTGTTCGACACTTGTCTCCCCACAGTCATGATGATAAAGACGCACTACCGAAGCAGTAAAGCTTCGGTTTCCCGTCGGTGCCTCGAAACGAGTTCGAGATCACAGGACTAGTGCGCCAAGAGTTTAGAGTGCCCACGCCGCTGTAGGACCGTCTGTTGAGGGTACTACCCTACCCCGCTCTGGGCATGCGGTTTCGCAGAGCTTGGCAAAAGAAATTCGATGGCTCGACCACGCGTGGGGGAGCCAAACCCAGGCGAAATTCCATTGCTGTCTCAATCATCTCCTCAGCTCCTCCCTGACGGATTACTGACCAACAAGAGCTTTTTTCGCGCTCCTCAGGCTTGATATCTAGACACCCCGAAGCGGTGAGCAGCTGCGTGTGCTCTCTTCGCCCACCCTACCTGTCGGCAACAGCTGGGATTTTTGCTGGTTTTGTGGCCACCTTGATGTCTGGACTCTAGAGTCCGAATCCCGAGCTCAACAAAGCTGCTCTCTTGACTCGGAGACGGCGGGCAGTGCTAGGTAGCTCTGGAACACTCTCCATGAAACCCAAGACCAGAGTGGCAAGCTCCACCACGGTACTTGCCCGGGAACACGCCCGCATCTGCAATCCAATGGGGTCATCCATGTGGCTGGATCGAATCGAATTGCACCTTCTCAAACTGGGCGCGGCAAACGGCTGATCTTTTTTTTCTGCCGCTCATCGGAGCAGCACCTCATCAACAACGCCGAGAACGCCTCGAACACGAGCCAGGGGGGGCGCCGAAGCCGTGGTTTGTCCTGTCCAACCAACTCTACCATACTTGTCCAAGCTGCCCGACACTGGACCACCGTGCGTTCCCCGCTCATCCCACGCAGCGTCCCGTCACTTTATCATCACATCCTATTTTCGGATGGTTTGGTGACTTGTTGAAACGAGAAATTGCCTCCCACATCCTGGATAAGAGCCTCAATCAGTCTGGGAGAAGAGCCGACTGTTTCCATGAACGACTCAGCCCCAAGCAACGACTGGAGTCCCTCCGTTCTCGATCTTTCCCCTTCGCCCCTATTGTGTGATACATCCTGGTGTTTTCGAACCTTGGCACCCGGCTGTGCCGCTGGTGCCATCCTTGTCGGAGGTGGGTCAACCGCCGCGTCTAAACTCACCTCAGCTTTCGGTGGACAACACACCTAACAATCAGGCATTGGAAGATGGATGTCTCTCCTGTGCCTGCTGTATCTCTCCCACTGGCCTCAATCCCATCTCCAAAGATGATTTCCAGCCCCCAGGTTCATCATATGTATCGCTACTGGAAGAGCCCCCCTTATCTCGACGCGCAACTAACGCCAAGGAAGCCGGTCACGATTCCACGCGAGCAGCCCAACGCCAATCGCCCGTCCCAGCCAGCCGGGACCACTGAGATTCCCCGGACACCCTGCCTCCCCGGATCTCACGATGGCTTCAGAGATTGCCACCCGGAGTACGATACCGCCCCCTGGCTCCCCCAGCAAGCTCGGGCCGCAGCATGCAGCCCAGCCCTACACACGCAATTAATCAGCCGCCGCGGTTCCCCTCGTCGTTCACGATACCTCGCTTCGCTTCGCTTCCCGCTTTTCGCTTCCCGTCTTCTTCCGCCACGGGCCGCTGGCGCCCAGTTACCCCAGCGGGGCTCGCGGGTACTGCACATGCATGTGGAATACGACACGGTACAGTCGACTTCAGATTGTAATCCGGGCCCCTAGCGTCTTACAAACCTGCTAAACAGGCAAATCTGACCCGACTTTGACCCTAAGACAGGTTCTCAACCACCTGGTAGGTATCTTGAACCGGATAAAAATGGGTGTGACTTGCATGATTGCATTCCAGCTTGGGCCAAATCACTAACTTAGCGGCTGACCTGCGCTTGCACAACACAAACTCCCGGCAGCAATCTCGTGGTAACACCGTTCAACACGCGTATTGTTCGTACATCAAATAATGCTAAGATGCCGGGGATCCATTATGATATGCCGTCCAGACTAAGCAATCAATCCGCGCTGGCCCCTGACAACGCTTGTCAAGGAAGGGTATTACTCAGTACATACATCTCGTCGTTCTTGAACCCACACTGCACCAACAAAGTCGTGCAATCAGCCCAAGCCGCATTCTTTCCATTCCCTACGATTGCGCTTTTGTCATTTGCAGTTTGAGTGATCCAACCGCCTCCATGGTGGAGACACAAGGACAGGCGGCTGAAGCATCTCTCATGAGGGTTGTGAAGCCAAGGGGAAAGCAACCCACCCTCTGGGCCAGGCCTGATTAGAGGTGAATCCTCGTGGGCCATAATCCAACCAAACAAACCATCCCCGTCATCACTGCCAAATAACCCATCCACCCAGCCTTGCCCATCAAACCGGAACGACCAGGTCGAAAAAAAAAGCAAGACAAACCGACTACCGCTCAAAAGCAAACCCCTCCTTGCTCCTCTCAAGCAGCTGGAACAGGCTCGTGACATACGGCGCCAGCAGCCTATTCTCAGTGAACACCTCCCACAGGCGGGGCAAGACGGGCCGAAACAGTCGCTCATTCCACCCGCCCTTGTCTCCCTCAGTCTCCTCCTGCCCACCCTGTTGTTGCTGCTGCTGCTGCTCACCACCACCAATTCCTTCCTCTTGTGCCTCATCATCGTCGCCGCCGCTCCCCTTAACCAGCCTCACCTCCGCCCGCGTCTTGACCACATTCCGCGCGATATTCCTCAGGATCAACACGGCCGACAGCGGGATCCCCGCGGCCTGCGGCGGCGCATTGGGGTTGCGCTCGTCGCGGGCCGAGGCCGTCTCCTCGTACGTGAGCGTGATGGTCTTGGCTGGCCTGATGACGCGCGGCTTGCTGGTACCGTTACCACGGCCACCACCACCAGCAGAAATCGAACCGCGCTTGGAAGGGGTTGTTGATGACGACGAGGTCGACGGCGGCTCGGCGGCGGCACTGGCCGTGGCCCGGCGGAGGGCTTCCTCTGCCCTGAGGTGCGTCTTGATGTGCGTCATGAACTGGGCCAGCTGCAGCCTGGCCGGCTTGGGGTACTTTGTGCAGCCGTCCCAAAGGCAGATGAGGGGGAGTTCGCGGTTGTGGAACTTGCCGTCTTCGCCGGGGGCTTCGCGCAGGTGGTCCGTGAGGATGTGCTGCCACATGGTCTCGGCCGTCAGGTTCCATCGGCCGCACTTGAGGGGGTCGCCCGGCGCGCGGTGCCACTTGCACATGAAGTAGCCGCGGCCGTCCGTGTTAACGGGGTGGGCGCGGGAGCGGATCCCGCGCATGATGAACTTTTGTATCTCTCCGTTGGTGCCCTCCCGGACCACCTGGGCGTTGGCATTTTGGTGGACGGTGCTGATGTGCCGGATGAACTCGGGCGCGTTGATCATGGGGCGCCCCATCCGCTTGACCGGTTCGAGGAAGGCCGCGTTGTATGCCTGCCAAATGGCGATCTGCGTGATCTGGGCGTCGGGGTCCTCCTCAAACATGCAGCGAAGCCAGGCGAAGCAGCGCTCGGGCTCCTCCATGGCCAGGAGCCGTTCTTGCAGGTCCCTGGGGATCGGAGGGACGTATTCATTCGACACGTGCTCGTACGCGATGTGCGCCTCGCTGACGACCACCTCTCGGTGGGAGCGCTTAGCCCCGTGAGAAAGCAGGCGGACGAGATGCACTACCAACTGCTCGACGTTGGTGCCCTCCAGCATCACGTCCAGATTGGGCACAACGGCTGTGTACTGGTAGAGAAAGTCCAGGCAGGCGTCCAGCAGCTCATCGTCGTTGAGCAGGAGCCAGTCCAAGATGCGCTGCAGGATAGCAGGCGAGACCCCACCCAACTTGTTGGTCTCCGTGGGATGGTTCATGGCAATGCGGCCGATCGCCCGGAGAGCGGTGAGAATGACGCCGCGGTCCGACGACGTGAGCTGCGCGAGCAGTGTCTTGTACAGCGGGTCCTTCAAGTCGAGTACCAGGTATGGGGTGATTTGTTCCGCGACGTCGAGAGCGCAGTGCTTCAACTCGACCACAATCTCCCGCGGCGGAAGATGAAGGAGAATGCAGAGAAGGTCTTTGACAGGCGGGTACTCGGCAACATACCACGCGTTTTCCGGCAGCATGGCCATGTTCCTAATGGTCAGGACGGCCTCGGTGACCAGCATCAGCCTGTCGCTGAACTCGGCAGGCTGGAAAGTGTCTTGTACATCCTTCCGCTTGAGCTGCGCAATCCTCTCGAGGATGTCGTCTGTGCCATTGATACCATCGAGCTCGCCGATTTCGCCGCCGTCGTAATATGGATCATTCGAGATGGTCCACTCGACGTCGTAGAACATGCTCCCAATGCCCAGGGCGAATTCGGTCAACCCCTCAGCCAGGCCGCTGAACTGCGAGAACTTGTACTTATCACCGCGCTCGTAGGATATTTTGACGAGATGGTTTAGAGCAAAAGCCTGTTCCGCTTCGATGCCGGAGCGGAGTGACAGAAGGCACCTCTCGTATATATTCGGCCCATCAAGTGTCCCTAATCAATGTCAGGTGCCATGGGACTGAGGTGACTTTGGCAGTCGGGGAGACTCACCCGGGGGAACGGATGCACGCACTAGGGCTCCCGGGTTGGGCGCTGGGGCTGCCGGACGCCGGAGGAGCCGCTGTTTCCTCGCAAACAGATCCGGGTTGCTGGCGGGTGTATCGACGATGCGCAGCGGCACCTGTAGAGGAGGCTGCAGCTGGTAGTTATTGACCATTGGATTGCTCGTATCCGGAGGGTTGTAGCTGATTGAATGCCCCCCGCGGCCGGAGGGGTGTTGGTGGCCGTGATGCATCGCAATCGGCGTGCCCGTATGCGACTGAGAGATGTGCTGCCCTGGGTTTTGGAATTGGGCGACCGCCGCTGAGCCGGACGCGCCGGATTGTTGGCCCGACGCGTGGCGGGCCTGGCGCGATGAATTGGTATCGGGGTGGAAGATGACTCTCGGGGCTGGTGCCTCTCTCAGGCCGCGAGAGGCTCGACCAGAAGAAGTGGGAGTCTCTTCGGCACGCCGCTCCCTGGTCGGTGTTCCGTCTTCATTCGACCCTTCTCTGTCGGCCTTGGTCTTAGCCTGGAACGTCTCCAGTGTCCGGGTCAGGAGCGAGCCTCCCTTTGCTGTGGTATATTCGAGAATCTCGGGCGGGGGAGGCTCCTTGTTGTGGATTTTCTTGATCTCGTACGCAGCCAGGTTCTTGTAAAAGATTTGTTTGAGAGTGTAAGCATCTGCGGGGGCATTGTGCCGCATCAATCCCAAGCCTTCGCACATCTTCCTCCACATCAGCTTCTCATCCGACACCTTGTCGTAGCCGCCATGTTCGACAATGTGTTTGAAGAGCTTGAGCAGGTCGACAGTGAAGTTCCCCATCTTGGGTTCGGGATCAAAGTTGGTGCCACGCTTCTCGTGGAAGGCGCGCAATTCCTCAATGAACTTCTCATATTCGGGAGTTTGATCGACCGTGTGCTCGACGGCTGGTTTGGTCGGAGCCATGTTGGCGCGCTGAGCGCAGCACTGCGCTGCAAAATAACGCGCGCAAATTCGGTGACGCTTCTGCCCAGTATCGATCGGTTACCAGGTCTAAGTTCTGACAACGGACTTTAGCAAGTTATCGTGAAAACGCGCCGGCTGAAGCCCTCGACGCCTGCAGGACAGCGATGTTCGCGAATCTCGGTGATGCGACGCGAGGCTGCGATTGGCATTCACTTTCGCGGCAAGATTTTGGGTCCCGATCGCTGTTGGTCTGTCTCCAACTGGAAGCTTGGTGTGGGCCTGTGGGGACCTGCAGCCTCCCTGGCTTGACGCACGGACCATGGCTTGGCCCTCACTGGAACAACGCCCCGATCTGGCTCTGGAACCGACTTCTGTTCATCATCATCAGTTCGTTCACCGGAAGAAGATGATGGATCTGGCCGACCAACCGGGTGGGTATATGAATGCAAGATGAGAAGAGAAGAGGTTGGGTATTTGACCACCACTGGCTCCACAAACAGTTCTCAGCAGCAACACCTCAGGATCTTCTTTGCCGCAGAACCCACCACGATATGGCGCTCCCAAGCCCCCGATCTCCGACCGATGTCACAGAGAGGCAGAAGACTGTCTCTGATATCACGACTGACACCCTTGGCTGTATTGGGCAGCACTATTGAGGAGCCACAGGACGAAGGATGTTCTACGGTATTTGGGGGAACGCGGAAAAACCGTCCCTAAAGTTCCTCGTCGCCTCGCACTCTCATTGATCGTTCGCTCGACTTGCACAAACGGACTCAAACCGGTCTGGGTCAGTCACCGGAAAAAAGAGGGTGCACACTAGATCGAACAGCTGGACTTCCAGGATGTCTTCAACTTCATTGAAACATGGAGCTTTATCAGCCACCCGGCTGCAGTGAGTTGAAAGGCGGGCCTGGGCGTTAGTATGATATGCTGTGCACTGGTAGCTCCTTCCCATAAGAGCCTCCAACCCCGAGAATGGAAAAACCTTTCTGTTGTTGTTTGGCTTGATCATCTACAGTAGTACTCCAACTCTCATCTTGAGCCGTCGCCTGAGAATTTTCATATGCAGTTGCTTCCATTCACCGTCGAATGTACACATAGTTGTTTGATGCACATCACAGCCATCACAGCCCGAACCTCGCATGATCGCAATGCCCGCCTCTAAGGTCACCTTCAGACGACCTTTGTTGCGATTCGAATTGGCAAGTCTCCGCATCGACGACAGGCCAAATGCGTACAGAAATCCGCAGCTGGTGCTTAAACCGCAACTCGAGCTTGCTCCACGCAGGCCATATATGGGAGAACGACCGCGAGCGCCGGTCTGGCGTCATTATCTGATGGTGCATGTGAAAGACAAGGCAGATGAACTGGTTGGTCACCGATTACCGAACAAAATCGTACGGCCACATACTGAAGTGGCAATACCAGCTCAAGCTAGACCTAGACACCTTTAAGTCCGAGCCATCTGCAGCAGATGCTGATACAGCCATTCGCAACTCCATAGCCTGCCTATTTTCCACATGCTCTGTCTTCTTCCGGTATTCAAGAGGGTTGGATACCGACAGCAGTGTGAGTGGTACTCAGTGGCTTGTGTTTGGGCTCTGGCTCACCGAGATTGTTCAGGAGCTGTCCAGTTTGAGCATCACGCTTCAGAAACCTCCCGATCTCGACACAGTTCTGAGGGAGCTCGGTGGCTTGGGCATCAAGATCGAGTATGAACAGCTCCACAAAGATCATCAGCTTGACGCAGGGCCAACCAGCCTCAGTTCGTGGCCGCCTGTGGGCCCAACCGCGTCACCAGTGTACCGACCATCCAGCAGCTTGAGACAGCTGAACAGTTCAAGCCCTCCTCTGACCTTGGTCTCGACTTCACAAGGGACGTATCCAGCATACCTGGAAAGCCAATCCAGCAGAGTGCCTCCGCAACGGCCTCCTAGCCAACCGATAGAGCCGTCCACACCACTGCACCAAGGCCAACGGCCCTGGTCTCCGGCCTTCGTACCATCTCGCCCAGCATCAACGCTTGGCATACCAGGGATTCTGGGAGAAGGCATTTACAAGGTCAGCAAGGTTGGCTCAGCCTCATCGGCCCGGCCAAGGGTGAGGCGGACATCTTCAGTTCTCGAGCCTCAAGGTCCCAGGCTGTACACAGTCTCGAAGCACTTTGACAAGACCCTCAGCAGAGCGGACGTTTTGCATCCGTCGAGAACCCGGTACATAGCACGGGGCCTGCCATCCACTTTGCAAGCAAGCAGCCCGATAGGGTATCTCTCGAGATCGCCCAGCCAGAGCGCAGCAGGAGCCGAAAGTCACTCACAACCCGGGGCCGAACATCCAGTATTGCACGACTCGAGTAGGCCGTCGAGCGCCCTGGAAGGTGTGCCAGTCAACTTGCAGCACCATTCAGGACTCAGACGGCTGCGGACGATTGGCGGTCCTACGGATCCAAGCTTGTCGTCGGGACTTGACGACCGAGAGTACCGCTCCTATCTTTCCACCGTTGCGGAGGACAAGGCAGCGTATGTGTTCTCGCAACCGTCCCCTGCATCACGCGCGGTAGGGTCGGTTGACGATGTCTCCCTGTTCAGTTCGAGCCCGACACTGCTTGAGCGGCCCACCAGGCAAGAAATGGACGACGAGTGGCTATTGCATGTTTCTCACACACAGAACGTGGGGCTCTGCGAAGCGAGCAGGGTGTGGGACGAGTTCTGGGAGAGGGCCAGCGGCGAGGCTGCGTCCGCTCAGAATGCGGAGGATCTGTCGAGTGCCTTGTCAAAGTATGAGAGCGAGTTCATGCGGCGCTGGGAGGGAGTTGTGGCCGCCACTGCGCAGAAGATGCGGGATGTGCGAGCCGACCATGCCTTTTGAGCACTCACGCTTTGGACTCGTTGATTGACGGAGGACGACAGTCGCAATGCAAGATGGCTAGCCAAATACCCGCCGCAATGAGCCATGTATTTCCTTAATAGTACCGTGTCTTATAATTCCAAAGCAATGACTCCCAAGCGCCAACTCATTCACCCCGCTTCCAAACCATCACTCAACATCCACCCACACACTCCCGGTCACCAGTGTCTTACTCGCCTTTGCCCTGCCCCTTCCTCACCCCCTCTTCCTCCCCCTCTCTAAACGTCAAACTCACACTATTCACACAGTGCCTCTCGTCCGTCGGGGTGGGGAACCCCTCGCCCTTGAAGACGTGGCCGAGGTGGCCGCCGCAGTTGGCGCACACGATCTCGGTGCGGAGCATGCCGAGCGAGCGGTCCTCGTGCCGCACCACGGCGCCGGTGATGCTGTCAAAGTAGGCCGGCCAGCCGCAGCCCGATGAGAACTTGTGCTGTGCCCGGTAGAGCGGCGCGCCGCACCCGGCACACCCGTAGGTGCCCTGGGACGGGTAGTGCTTGTCGTACTGGCCCGACGAGGGGGGTTCCGTTCCCTTTTCGCGGAGAATGCGGAATTGCTCTGTTTTTTTATTTTTTTTGTTAAAAAGATGTTTCTTTTTGTGGATTTGTGTTCGTGTTGGTTGGTTTATTCAGGGGTGAGGTTGAATGTTTACCTGGGCTGAGAACGGCACGCCACTCGTCTGTGGTGCGCTCGTCTGGGAATGATGTCATGGTGTTTTTGTTGGTGTTGGAAGCGGAGGAGGTACCGAAGAGGGTGCCGAAGAAGGGGATTGTCGGCATGGATTTGAGAGTTCTATTTGTACACGGCGGTCGGGGAGCAGCAGATCGGAAGGCGGCAGTCGGCCGGGTGAGAGTGAGAAGGATACGCAAGAGTCGCGAGTTCATGAGGCTGGATTGGGGGGCTCGTGGATGGTGTTTTATAATACACAGTAAGCGTAACCAGGATGATCAGGCTGAGGCGAAGCACTGCATCAAAGACGTCGGCACATCCGGACGAAGGCAGCAGTGACAAATCACGGTTTGTGAAGTTTTAGGATCCGGCCTCGCAGGTTATGTTTGGAATCGGCGACTTCAAGAATCAAAGCGTGGTATTCCAGTGCCGTCACCATGGAAGTCTCGAGCCTGAGGAATATCGTCTTGTACTGTGTAAGGAACTTTGCTGATATCAGAATAACGAGGGTGGAGTTGCTGCTTTGCCTGGTGTCCAAGGCCGATTTGATACAGCCCACGGTAAGATACAGTAGGCAGTACAGTCCCTACAACATCACATGCACAGCCCATGAACACCTGCCTACGAACTTGAAGGTAGGCCCCTTGAAGTAATGCACATTCAAGTTGTGGCAAGTTACTAGATGTACTCTATTGGAATTGTCCCTTGACCTTGTCAGGTTTATTAGGTACGATGCTTTGAATTGCACAACAAGGTATGCATGTATTCGTACAGCGGTTATGCCTGTAGCCACTTGTGGTCCGGGGTAGGCGCCACCTTTTGACCCCGATTTGCGGTTCCGCCCATTATCGGCGTACCCATCACCCAACGTCGTGTGCCAACTGTCTCGAGGATACTCGATCCCTCATCTTTCCATTTCTCTTGTTCCTCCCGACACGACAGGTTTGAATACAATTACCATGTCTCGACGCCCCCCGAACCCCGCTGCCGAGCGCGCGGCGCAGAACCAGCAGACGATCAAGAACCTCCTAAAGTTAGAGCCCAACAAGGTGTGCGCCGACTGCAAGCGCAACAAGCGTGAGTCTCTCCGGCTGGCCCTGACGCCCGCAACGCAGTGCTGACGAATGCTGTAGATCCGCGATGGGCGAGCTGGAACCTTGGCGTCTTCGTCTGCATCCGTTGCTCGGGCATTCACCGCGGAATGGGCACCCACATCAGCCGTGTGAAGTCGGTCGACCTCGACGCCTGGACCGACGAGCAACTAAAGAGTATTCTGAGCTGGGGCAACTCGCGTGC
Source organism: Parathielavia hyrcaniae (assembly GCA_033575675.1). NCBI lineage: Eukaryota > Fungi > Ascomycota > Sordariomycetes > Sordariales > Chaetomiaceae > Parathielavia > Parathielavia hyrcaniae. The sequence goes on from MU863625.1 coordinate 209,917, forward strand.
AAACAAATACTGGGAAGCGAAGTTGGCGCCTGGCCATGTGCCGTCGGAAGCCAAGATTGAGAACTTTATCCGCACCAAGTATGAGCTGAAGAGATGGGTCATGGAAGGCCCCATGCCCGATCCCGCAACACTCGATGCCGAGGGCGACGACGACGTACCACTGAGCGTTGTTAAGGAGAAGCAGAACGTGGAACGACGCGAATCCGTCCGCAAAGCATCCGTCGGACAATCGGCTACCCCGCAAGCAGACCTTATCGGAGCAGACCCGGTCCCGGCACCTCCCAGGGCCACCTCGGCCGGACCGACAGCCATGCAAGTTCCTCCAAAGTCTGGCCCTGCTCCGCCCAAGGCCACCAACACAAAGGACTCGCTTCTTGGGCTGGATTTCCTGGGCATCCAATCCGCCGCGCCTCCGCGGCCAGCCAGCACAACCGGCACGCCCAGCGGCGGCCAGTCACGCCCTGATCTTAAACAGTCTATCCTTTCTCTATATGCGACAGCTCCGAGGCCCCAGCCTCAGCCGGTGGCTCAGCAAATGACACATACTCCGTCAGGGTCCCTTAGTGGCATGCCCTCCCCCACGGGCATGCAGCAGACACAGGGCTCAATGGGCGGGTTCAACGATGCCTTCAGCAGCCTGAGCTTCGGCAGCTCACCATCCCCGAAACCAGCTCAAACCGATGCTTTCTCCAGCCTCGGCGCTTTTACGTCATCCCGTCCTGCGCCTCAGTCGAGCGGTTCCGCCTTTTCAGCACTGAGCGGCGGCAGCTTCTTCGATTCCAAGCCCGCAGCCCCGGCCCACCAGCTAAAGCCATCCATTGGGAGCTCATCCGGCTGGGGATCAGTTGCCACGCCCACAGCAGCGCCCAAACCGGCCGCGGCACCTGCTTCCTCGGCGCTCGGGGACTTGTTTGATTTCTCGGCACCATCCCCGCCCGCTCCGGTCCCGCAGCCGTCGTTCGTCCCGACTACTACTACAAACACCGCCTCCTCCGTCTTCAACCTCTCCGCAACCCAGCCCAAGCCCAGCAACCCTCCCGCAGCCACCACCGCCACGAGCTCCAACCCGCTTGGCTCACTGGGCGACGACGTCTGGGGCGGCAACGCCTGGGCGACCCCCGACCCGGCGCCCAAGGCTGCGCCCGAGCCGCTGAAGCCAGTTTCCACGACGAGGACGACAGCCACTTCAAGCGATATGGGGTGGGCTTCGCTCGCCAGCAAGCCCATCGTCCCGGGTGCCTCGGGCGGGTTCGCGCCCAAGGTGGCGGCGGACGAGGAGTTTGGCGGGTGGACCAGCAGCACGTCGGCGGCAGACACGAGCAGCACGTCTAAGCCGGCGGCTGGGTTGCCAGGCAGTGAGGATTTGTTCTCTAATGTGTGGCAATGAGGTGTGGGAGACGGTACGTGGGGTCTCCTTGAGGAAGCGAGGACAGGAGGTGCATACGAGCAACGAAGCAGGCAGGTGCTACACCCAGGGAGCATAGCCGAAGACAAGGCAAAAGCGGGAGGTGGTGCTGTGCTTTTGTACCCTTAGACAATTCGACGAACAAGAGAAAAATAGATCAACTATTTGCGACAGCCCTCCAAACCTCTTGAAGGTTCATCGTACATGGATGATTACCTAGCCCGCCAGCAAAAGATCTCCCGAACGCCGTGCTATGCGCCTACCCTCGCTTGAATTGCAACTTTGATGGGTATCATATCCCAACCAGGCCCATCCACAATTCCACACGTCCTCGAACGACGGCGCAGCATGGCACGCCGTCGTCTCCCTGCCATCCTGTGCTGCACCCATCCCGATCCAAATCCTAGAATCGTCGGTCCCTCCGCAAACCGCCCAGAGCCACATCCCCGGGTAGGTGGCCTCATCAACGCGATGTGTTCTGCTTCGCTCCAGCCTGAGCTGTCCATCCATCCAGGCCAGACCAAACCTAGTGCGGCCCGGCTTGTCTCTTTGTCTGTCGTGTGGCTCCGACTCTAGGATCTGATCTGATGCTGCTGTTCTTCCTTGTCTTGCCTTTCGTCTTTTTGCCAAAAACAGGCGGCGCCTCTAAAAGAACCAAAGCAGCAACCGCCAGAGGTAGTACAGCACCAGCACGCTCCCGATGACGATGCCCGACAGTTTGAGGACGGCCACCTTGTTCCCCGCCGCCGCCATCCGGCCGAGCCGGGTCGCGGAGCCCTTGAGCTGTGTTGTCATGGAGGAGAAGGTTTCGGTCTATGCTCGTGATGGACGTTGACTTGGTTATTAAATGGTTTTGTACTTCTTTTTGGGTTCCTCGTCTTTGTTGTGGATGTTGTTGTTGTTGAGGGGGGAGGGTATGGGGCGAGGGGGGTGGGGGGATCGTACCGTTGACTCGATCACCTCGTGGGATCGGGCGGAATCGTAGATGTCGATTGTCACGCCGCGGAGGGCGGAGACCTTTGCGGATAACTCATCTAGGCGAGCGTTGTTTTGGCGCTCGCGTTCGTAGGATTCCGACATTTTGATGTGTGTGTGTGTGTGTTGTCGGGGAGTGTCTTGGAAGGGATCGTATGGTTGAGTGTTGGTGGTAGCCTTTGGCTGGATACAGGCGTTCCCACGTAGAGTCCCTTTTGGTTGACAGCGTTCAACTCGCAGCGACGGAGGAACTGGAAAGGCCACTATCCGTATGCGCGTCTTTGTTTCCCCGATCCCTGATCACTGCCGTTGACTTCGCCCAATCGTGTTGCCTGCGAGGTCGGTCACCGAGGAGCGTCTCGCAATATTTGCAACCAGTTTCTGGGAAGGGCTTGAGCTATTGGTGCGGCTAGAAATTGTATCGCGGTCTTGGTAGGACGCGGGGCGATCGTCGGGTTGTCGTTTGTCGGGAGGCTCGGAATGTGGTCGAGAGTGGGCGCGCGGTCAGGGGCGCAGCTTGGCGACGAACTGAGCCACACTGTGGCGGCCGGTAAGGTGGGCCCATGATGTCAGGCCGGCAGGGTCTTGGGAATTATGGGGAAGGGTCAAATCGAAGCTCGGGTGAGCAATGTGCTTTCAACAAAAGTGAACTTAATTACGAGACAACACCAAATCCATTGCAAGGTGATGTTTAGTAGATCCTGCAGTAGAGGAGCGAGATACAGAAGGCGCCAGGGAAGTTTTCAGAGTTAAATTCAGCCAAGACAGCACGAAATGCTGTTAGGATGGCTTGGAACCTGAGCCCTGTGACCGCTGCGGGGTTGTGGATGCTTGGAAGCTTCCGCCTCACCCGTCGAAGTGTCCGTCAGTCGGCCCTCACAGCCGACCCGACGCGCGGCAGCGAATTTGCTTCTCAACACCACAAAGGGCTGCGTCCGTTCCCCGTTGAATGAACTCGCGTCAGGCCAGCACAGTTTTTGACCACCACACCCGGCCACCCGCAAAAACTGGAAGCTGCCGACCAGACCCTTGGCATTAGGAACCTACCCCCACATTGTCCCTGTCCTCATCCTTCGCGGCTCTTTCGGCCTTTCCTACTGCAGGAGTTTGTTCTGTGCGACACCTGTCACCTTGCCATCGCGGCACCTTCAACGTCAAGCTCCAGCTAGATCTACGCCAGGCATTTCCAGCTTCAGCTTGTCGACAGGTATCCTCGCAATCCCGCAACCATGGGTATCAATAACCCCCTTCCGTCGTCGATGGCGTGTAAGTTTGTCCCGCAGCTTCCGTCCCTGGCCTCATTCCCGGGCGTGACACGCCACGGCGCGTTCTCGTTGCTGACCCAGCACACCAGCGGAATGCAAGAAGTGCGGCAAGATCCTGTCCTCCTTCATCGACCCGCGGCAATCATTCGGCCCCGACAAGGTTATCCCGCCCGCTGTGTTGGCCAGAGCCAAGGTACGCAGCCGCGCCTGTCTGCCTCACATTTTGCCCAGAACCCTCTCCCCCCCCGCCCCGGGCGGCGGACTCTAACCACGCGTCTTTCCATAGGGCCTCGCGATTCTCACAGTCATCAAAGCGGGCTTCCTCGGCTCAGCACGCTTCGGCAGCGGACTCGTCGTAGCGCGGCTCCCCGACGGCTCGTGGAGCGCCCCGTCGGCCATCGCGACGGGCGGGGCCGGCTTCGGCGGGCAAATCGGCTTCGAGCTGACCGACTTCGTCTTCATCCTCAACGACGCGAGCGCCGTCAAGACCTTTTCCCAGGCGGGCTCGCTGACGCTGGGCGGCAACGTGTCGATCGCGGCGGGCCCCGTCGGCCGCAACGCCGAGGCCGCCGGCGCGGCCTCGCTCCGGAGCGTGGCCGGCATCTTTGCCTACTCCAAGACCAAGGGCCTGTTCGCGGGCGTGTCGCTCGAAGGGTCGGCCATCATCGAGCGCAAGGACGCCAACGCGCGGCTGTACGGCCGCGCCGTCTCGGCGAGGGAGCTGTTGACGGGCTCGGAGCGGCCCCCGCCGCAGACGCAGCCACTGCTGAGCATCCTCAACTCGCGCGTGTTTAGTGGCGCGGGCGCGGCCGCGGCCGCGGCGGACGAGCGCATGTACAACGACATACCCGTGTACGACGACCAGCGGGACGAGGTGGTGTGGGGGAACAAGGCCGGGCCCGGGTACCGGGAGGGCCAGCGCCGGGACGACGGGTACGGCGGCGGGGACGGCGGAAGGGAGGACGGGGGCCATGCGCACGACGAGTTTGGCCGGCCGAAGCGGTCGACGACGTGGCAGGACGACGTCTACGACGCGCAGCCGAGGTTTGCAGGCGTGTCGAGGTCGAACACGGTGCACGACTCGTTTGGCGGCGGCAGGGCGGACCGGTCGGATGAGCACGGCGCGGCTGCGGGCAAGAAGGTTGGGCCCGGGCGGCCGCTGGCGCCCAAGCCGAACTACGCCGGCAAGGAGGCGCTGCTGAAGAAGAACGAGGCCATTGCGCTGTTTACCTTTGAAGGGGAACAGCCGGGCGATCTGAGCTTCAAGAAGGGCGATGTTATTACCGTGCTGAAGAAGACGGAGAGTGACAATGACTGGTGGTATGTTTTGGCCGGCTCACATTCACCCTCCCTGAGTTTCAAGGACTTTTGACTGATATTGGTCTTGACAGGACCGGCATGGTTGGGACAAAGCACGGGATATTCCCGAGTAACTATGTCAAGTTGAAGGAGTGATGCCACGTTGCTGAATCGATGGCGGCGGGAGACACAAACAAGCTTGGGGAAATGGCACCGAGAGACAAGCAAGGGACTACATCCAACGGGGCAGCCTGGGAAAGGTTTATCAGTATGACTTCTTTATTGTTGGTGAGATGGGCTCAGAAGACGGTTGGTCTGGTACTGGCATTGGCTTTGACTTGACGTTTTACTTGATCTCATTGTTTGGCGTTTTGGCGACATGAGGCGTTCAAAGTCCGTTTATTCCAAGTAGCTTCAAGGTTCATTGAGTTTGCCGAATAGGGTTGTAGCGACCTAGAAGATAGCGAGCATCCCATTGATTTCCTTCCCAATTTGTCAAAACTTCTATTTGCCTTTAGTACTTTAGTCCTAGGCTGTTACCAAGGGGGAACTTCAACTCGTCTCCTGCCTGCGAGCCGACGTCATCCGAGCCCAGGAGTCTGGAACCGAGACCCTGCAGTCCGTCAGGTGTGGCTGCTGGGATCATTGAAGCTCCGATCATATCGAGTCATCCCTGCGATTAAGCATGACCTTGATCCAACCTCCTCCCAACCTGCCAACTTACAGCGGAACTCATTAGTGTTGCTCAACCGTTGTGCTGATCCTGGCAACAAATTCCATGAAAGTGGGGCCGAGAAGGATGAGAAAAAGAATATGAGGAAAAAAGACAGGAACAAAGAAAAAAAGAGAAGAAAAAGGGGGAAAGGGGGGGCAAAGAAAAAGCTCACCACCCAGCCCCCGAAGGAGGTGGATGGCTAAACAATCCTGGGACCACGGATTTTACATCGATGGGGGTGCCCCCTAACTCCCCAAAGGGTGGCAGGTAGGTGTTCGAAAATCGCCGCTGGAGCGGCGAGTCGAACCGGTGGCCTCCCTGTCGGCAGAACACCTTGCCCCGAGGGAGATTTTTCGGTCCCCAGCCCCTTCCAACTCGGCCATTGACCTGTTGGGAGGGGAGGTGATGGGATTGTACGTGGATCTAATACATATAGGGCGTTCCGGTCTGTAAATGTGTATTAGTGCGTTGATGGCGAGGCCGTGTTAAGGTTGTTAGGATGAAAAGGGGGTGGTTTCCTTTCAGCATGGCTCAGGCTTTACATCTTCCGCAAACCCGGTCCCGCAGGCTATGTGACAAGATGATAGAACCCGTGAAAACGTGTTACGATGAGTCTCAAACAGCCAAATAGTCAAACCCGGAATCGACCTGTAAGGGACTGACTGACTCCTCCGAGCAGAACCAAGCACCTTATTTGTTTACCTTCTACACCATCCACAGACCAGCTATTTTGGCTTACCTTAACTTACCTCACCCCAGCCTACCAGCATCAATTCGCCGTAAGGTATTCTGTACCATCCCAAAGGCGACTCTGAAGGCGTCAGGCAGGCCTCCTCACTCACATCACCCAATCCGGAAGTGTCCGAGACAGACAGGCCTGACACCATCCCTCCCACTGCCCACAAAACACCTTTCCCCACATGCTGCTGCTGCTGTTGCGCTCACAGGCTTTCTCGTTCTTTTTAGCCTCGTCGCACAAGATGACTCCGTCGCTGTTGACGCAGCCACAGGCGTACTCGTACATTTTGTCTGAGCACATTGTTTTGGTTGGCTGGTTGGTTGGTTGGTTGGTACCGCACCTTTCCTCTTAGGGATAACAGGGTTTGTTTTCAGGTTGTCTTGTTGACGGTGATGAATTTCACCTTGCTTGAAACGGAGATTTGAGCAGCGTTTGTCGTGAGGCCAATGCAACAGTCGATGTTTTTGACTCGTAATACAATATCGTGCTCGAAGAGGCTGGTGATGGTTGAGAAGAGCGGCGAGCAGACATGGCTGTATATGTATGGTTTGATACAGACACTTGATAATCAGATCTGCTCCTGATATCGTGGTCAACATTTTGATTCGAGTCCGTCCATGGCAAAGACCCAAGCAGTAACAGGTTCTTTGTGTGCTTCAAAAGCATTGGGCACGTAGTAAAGAAGGGGGACAACTCCTTTGTTGATGCCCCTTTATCGGTGGATTTCTGTTCTGGGAAAAGGCTTGGCATCGACTTCCACAACCACACAACTAAACACCGGTCCAGGGGACGGTTCAAGAAAACTGCAATCGTTTGGATTGGGACTCTGGATACTAACACGTTTATGTTAAATGTATCATTAGAGCCACCTGAGCGACTTATATGCATCAGCAGGGTACCGAGTGAAGCGTCTCAGAGAGTAACGACAACCCCTTCTCATGGGGTCGACGCACACAGTACGGAGAAAAATTCGTTGTGGAGCGAGAGACACAAAACATCAATTTGTATAGAAGACCTAGATTTGTCGTAACAGCTTCACCTATCTCGAATCCCTGCTGCATTATGTGGAGGAAACCCAACCGTGGTCGTCTGCCATCATCAAACCAGACACCTGCCAAGGAGATAAAAAAATAGATCATCAAGTCATAGCAGCGTCATGCTCGCAGTTCTTGAGAGCATGTCGCGCTCCACTCCGTCCAAGATAGACGAAGGGCAGGCGATTTGAACCGCCTGAAAGAAAGATGAAAAGGAAAATATCCTAGTCTTCAAGGATTGGCTGTCAAAAACCGAATCCAAGAAGTTCAAGCAAACAAGTCAATGAAACTAGAAAAACACCATGAAACCTTCCTGCCACAAATCCACCCGACGATGGCGCGGTCCCTTGCCGTTGGCATGTGCAGAGGAGCGCACTCCAAGGTCTCCAGCTATCGTCGAGCAAGGGCATCTACCCAACCAGCCACGGACCAGCCTTGTGCAATAAGTGAGACCAAAGGCGTCCACTGATCGCTTTGTGCAACAGAAAAAGCGATCCGCTGACTGGTCCCTAGACCCCGCCAGATCCTGCAGCTAGCCGTCGTAGCGGCTTCCGTCCATTAGCGTTGGAACACGGCATGGAGGCTCCCCGATGCTTGCTTCAACGACGTACCTAGGGTGAAAAATGCTGTGTGTTGGCCAACCAGTGGTTCACCATGTCGTAGTCCACCACGGGGGATCTCGCCCCGGGTGACTGGGCCGTAGACGGGCCCGGCACGGGAACATTCGCCGTGAAGGGATTCGTTGTCGGAGGATAGTTTCCAAAAACATCCGTCGCTCTGGGAAGGTTTGCCCCATAAACGCCGACCATGGGAACATCATCCGGCGCGGTAACCTCAAACGTAATGGCGTTGCCTCCAGCTTGAAGACAGTCCGAGAGCGGCCAATCATGGCCAAAGTACTGTTGAATGAACGGCCTGCCCAGAATTAAGTTCAATCCGAGAGGGCCCTCGATTTCGGTCTCCCAGATCGGGAGCATGGAGGCCATCACGGGCTTAAGTGTCCGCACTTTGACCTCGAACAAGAGAGCGTTGACTGCTCTGGTGACGGGAATTGGGCCGCGCGACGACCAACACCGCCGAGAAAGGGCCGGAGGTAATGCCAGTATTTCACGGCCCACAAGCTCGGCCATCTCCGAGGTGATCATGCTCTCCGACCATTTCGGGCTGATCAGAGCGTTGGGAAAACTGACCCAAACCCCTTGTGGTGTCAGGATCTTGACTTCACGGAGAAGTTCGTCGTTTCCTATGGCGGCAAGGTTGATGGGCTGCCGTATTGGAGATTTTCGGCGTGACTGCGTCGGCGGCCTCAAGGGATAGGCATGAAGCCGGTCAGTCTCGGGAATCCCGGGCATCCGTTGGCCTCCGGACCCGATAGGGGGAGCGGGACATCGGCCATTGTTCATTCCCATGGCCTGCTTTGCTGGCGGACGAGTGGTAGGGAGGCTCAGTTCTTGACGTCTGCTTTGTTGCTCTTGGTCTGACGGTCGTTCGAATGTCGAATCGGCTGCCTGTTGTATTTTGTTGGGTAAACATTCGAGGGAGTAAAGTACAGTCGCGTTGGGAGGAAGCAAAGCTACTACTGGCATGAATTTCTCGACATACCCATGCATGTAATAGACTCGAGGATATGGGCGCCCCCAGGTGGCGTAGTAGATCGGGATGTTGAGCGTCGTGCTGTCGATCGCTGGTTATCGCTTGATGTTTGAGTGTTGCGTTCGAAGACGACAGTCGAGACACGAGAGTATATTGGTCGGTAAACGAGGACGAAGCGAGCTACTTGTTATGTGCCTTGAAGGTACCTGTCAGGCTACGTTATCGTACCCCAACCTGTTGCCCTGGGTGTCTACGCACCTGTGGGCTTGAGCAATAAACAAACCGGGATCTGAAGCTGGAGGCCTGGGTGCCTTGAACGCGCAGTATTTAAGGGTGTGGGTTGGATAATGGAAGACGCAAAGAGGAACAACGAGGTCTGGTTTGCTGAGGCCGGAGCGGGATTTGCCCCTTTGAATACCTAGGTAATGTGGTAGAAAGGGAGCCAGGTATCGAGGGGGGATGGGAGAGCCGAGGCCCTGGCCGGCAAGGCAAATAAGAGGCGACAAGCTAAGAAAGATGGTTGGGCTGGCTTTTGTCGGACTCGTAAGCGGTCTGCAGTGCAGGTGAAGCGAAGGTTACCAGCTTAAGTGCTGCAGCAGCGAGCACGAGGAGCCTGGCCATGGCGCGGGCGGATTGTGCGAGCGGACTGGATACTCAATGTGGGAATTGGAAATTCGGTTTCGACGGTCTCGACGGTCAGGCGGGCACCAGTGAGAGTTGCTCGCTCACTGACAGTTGAGCTTCCGGTGGCAGTCACGCATCGACATGTGGGTTCCAGGGGCTTTCCGGCGGGCTGTGAAGCAGCAGAGCAGGAAGGAACCTTGCCGCCCGATGCAGTTGCGCCCCAAGCGGAAGTTGTTTTTTTGGCAGGTCACGGTAGCTGTTGCAAAATGCTGCGGCTCTTCCACTTTCACTCAGACGCATATTTAACCAGCCGCGGAGGTTCGAAGGCGTACATTCAGCTGCTGTGGCGCCAAATGATGGTGTAGCAGGTCCGTTCGTAACAGGCCAACTTCCTCAAACCTTCTTCAGCCGTCCCCACCCGCCTCTTTTCTCTTTGAAAATCCAAGATTCAGAAACAGCCGTGTAGGAGACTGCGCAAGAAAACAACGGGATTGAAAGGTCGGATATACACCCGGGTTGTTAGGCATCCCGAACCCCCGAGCTCGCAAGCCTTGCCGTAAAGTCAGGCTGAAGTTTGCCCGGTGATCAAATTTCATGCTCTGAGGAACGCCAGTTCCGTACTTCGGGTGGTATATTAGTTCTGGATTGTCCGGATGCCTGAAGAGTCCTGACTTCACGTCCGCAGGTCGTCACCAATTGTCAAACCCGTCCATCTCCCATGATCTCCAAGCTCTCCAGTCTTCCAACGTCCGGTTGTCAAGCATGCTCCAGGGCCGAGATGCACCGAGTGCCCTTGCAGATGACTCGGTACATGGTCCTTCCGAATTGCAAAGCCAATGCTGCGCTGACGTTGTCGCAAAACAGCCAGAAATCTGCATCAGAGCATTCTCCGTGTATGGACAGCCAAGCTCTTTGGCCCAGGGCTTGGAGTACCCCATAACGCCTCGAAGGCACGATTCAGGCGGTCACCACATAATCTCTGTCTGTTTCATTGCTTTTCTGAGCAAGCGCGATGTCCAGAGCATTCGCGCGTGGGCAAAGACTGGGGAGCACTTCGTCGAATTGGAGTGGACATTCCCAGGGTACGGCTACCCCAAGTTTACGACGCGCCATGTCCTCAACGACCAAAAAGCCTCTCATGATTTGAGCTTCAGCGGCGGCCTCGGCTGGGCTCTCGAGATGATGGAGACTGCCGAGAAGTTGAGCCTCACCAGCCCTCCGGCAGGACGCCCCGACCCCTTCATATGGAATCCGGTCGATTCCCATGCCAGCCCAAAGCCGGCGCTTCAGCCGTGTCCGTTCACAAACCGGGCCAACTGGAGCTCAGATCCGGAATTTTCCGGGAGACCGATGCTTCACTTCCATGGACACGGCAAAGAGGAGGTAGGGGACTTTATGGATGGCGACTCCGACAACACATGGTCGGATACCGGGACCAGCCTTGTATTTTCGGACCTGTCTGACGACATGGCGGACCATCCAGTGGGAGATCACTCTCGTCCAGAGGAGTTAGCGGACGGCCTGCCGAGTCAGGAGCATTTAGAGAGAAGGAAGATGGAGGCCGTGGAAGCATATGCTTTGAACGGTGATACAAGCGGCATGCTTGCGGTTCTTGCATCGGTGTCGCAGCTCAACCGAAATTGTTACCCCTCTGAGGGTCCCCGGTTTTATTGATGAAGTACTGGTATCTTTGTCACAACTTCATTGGTGGTGAGTCGGATTGGGGAACAATGGATGGTTTGTTTGCTCCCGTCATTCGGGCCCCTCGAAAGGAATCGGGTTCATTTTTTACAACACTGTCAGTACAGCGTTTAATTGGCGTTGTGTATCCCTTTCTTGAACATGTCGGTGGAGCCGATAGGAAGGTGTTTCAACAAACCAAAGGCCCAAGGGATACACCATTTATTCTTTGTATCTAGTTAACCATCTCGGAGTGGTTCTTGAGCCGCTTTGTTCGATGCTATTCAAAGTACCAGATGCCTCCTCACGTATTGTACACAGCGACGCTGTGCAGCTGCTACTCATCGATCTCACCTGCGGACACCCGGGCATGTGGAATTGACGTTCTTTGCTGTGTTGGATGTGAATTCGAGGCACCCCTTTTCCAACTCAAGCATCTCAGGATGTTGACCAAGACCTAGAAAAGGGGTGGGATCCTCCTAGTTGGCCGGACGACTACTTCCTCGACCACCTATCCCTGTCACCTACCCCTGGAAAGCTACGCTGCGGATACCCCCTTGAGGATGATGTAACAAGACGCTACTGTAATACCTTTAGGTAGGCAGTCGTAGTGCCTTACTAAATATGTATCTGTACACAAACTGCTCAGCCAGTCTATTACTCTACTGATATAGCGAGGCACTCCAATACACAAACCAGACCGTCAGCTGGTGACTAGCTAAGCCGAAGAAACTAAACTCATAGCGCAAAAGTATTGTCACGCCCATGTAACGGTCCCAGGAGTATATTGCAACTAGCTGGTGACGACTCTACGAGTACACTGAACTTGGAGAAGAAAAGGAAAGATAAGAGACTCTGGCAGCTCGGCGCCCACTAGACGCACGGGTCGCTCGCAAGTATACTTATCTCAGCAGGCGCGTCGGGCTGGGCGCGTTGCTAGAAGATTCGATGTGCAGCGGGGTGAGTGGGAATAGCTTCATCCGGGGTATTGTGAGGAATGCGCTCCTCAGTGGTTGTTGGGGTGTGGGTCCAATGCCCCACTTACCTCTGACACTGAACTCCCTCATTGCGAGAGCTCTTCCGGCTTCTCTTCTTCTTCTCCTCATCTTACGATTAGAAGAATTGAGTAGTACTTGCAGCGCCCTGGTGCCTCGCCTACGCATTGCTCGTCTCTCACAGCAACCCTCAGAGCCTTAACTACCTTTATCTAGTTTGCTTCATTATCCTTTAGGAGGTGTAGGCCGGGGAAGTCTTTCCGAAGGATAGCTTTCATTGCCTTCTAAACGTGCTTAATTGGGTTGAGATCTGGGCTCTATAGGGTGTTCCTAAACCCAGATCCTGTCACGGCGACTGCGCCGTGCCTGCCGGGACCCGCGGGTGGGGCCCGACCTCTGGGAAGCACGGCCCCTGTGGGTTAAAGATCCTGCACCTTGTGACGGAAAGCGCACCCTGGACTCATGCTCTATTCGGTGGGTCATCAGGTGGGTGGCCTGTGCGCCCACTTGTCTTTTTCGCGTCGCAGACGCGCATCCTGTATACTCTCCCTCTTCCTCTCCTCAGCTTTCGA